>JAOWBR010134309.1:0-23309 GCA_028571145.1 Dionaea muscipula
GCCTTATGTTCATTTCATAAGTATGCCATTTGATATATCTGTTTCTAACCCCGTGTACATCCCCCGATTGAACATTTGGCGTAGGTGAGCGAGCCGAGCGGTAGAGGATGCCGGCGGGACGGGACGAGCCTCATAGGACTGATCTTGCATTTTTTGACATGCATCATTTTGATATTGATAGACATGTAGTTGACCTTTAGAGCATTGTTGAGCATGATTGACTCTTGATAGACTAGATATGATTGTGGTTACCCGAAATGGGTTTTTGGTGACACATGTTCCCCCTACGTGGGTTGGTTTTTGATCCCAACATGTGGGCGTGATTTGATTTAATTTCCTTCCATGGGTTTGATTTGACTTCCGCATGATCAGATTAGAACTCTGATTTGATGATTGTTGTTTAGCATGATTGATTTGCGTTGATTGGGTCCGGTTTAGGCTTACGGGGCACGTGGGCTACCCCCACGGGTCTCGTGCCGGTCTCACTCGGAGGCGTGTGTGACAGGTGTGGTTGTGCAGAATCTAAGGAGCATGGCTATACCAGCTTTCCGCACAACTTCTTCAAACCATGGGCCACTGCCTATGCGCATGTACCAGTTCATCACCGCATTACCAGTGTGTGGTTAATTTCTAAGTGATTTGGCTTGAAATGCGGAACTAACCCGAGATGTTGGGTCTGTTATAATGGATACGAGCGTGGTTAGGTAAAGAGTGCCTTAAACGGCTGTGGGGAGAGTATCGAGGTCATCAGCGGTGGCGATGAAAGGGTTGGGGAACAGTTCTTCTTCTTCTCCGGTGTGAATTGCGTCGGGGATTACTGAGGGGGACACTAGAGTTTGTAGGTACTCGTTGAAGGTCGCCATTAAAGAGGATTCAAGCGGTTAGATCTGAGAAATTAGAGAACGAAGTGACGTAGAGGTTCTTGTTTTTGGGTTTTTTTTTTCCTGGAGATTTTGAGGATGTCGATTGTTCGAAAAGAGTCCTAAAATGTTGGTGAGAGGATATTTATGTTGCTCCGATTTGCTTAGGGCTAGTGTCGTCTCCCTCTTTTCCAACGCGAAGATGAAGGGAAGTGTGTTGGGGAAGCTTTGTTTCCCCTGATAGCTTTTTCAGTTTTTTGGGTGTGCCTTGTAACAGCTTATGTCCCGTTGATTTTAGGAGTACGACGTATCAATGATGACTTCTCATTAATGTGCCGTACTGGGGGTACTATTGACGGAGTACGTTTTTACGCTTTGGGGATTCGGAACGACATCATTTAATGCAGGGATTTTCGAGATATATGGTCATGAATGGAATTTATAATGTTGGTCCGTGGTTGGATTGGGATGTGAAACATCCCAATTTAGGACGCGGGATGCCTACATTTGGGACATCATGATTGTATTGAAATTTTGAGTGTGAATATGCCAGTTTCTCAGTGGTGTTTCGATACTGGGAACCGTGCTTAGTTTGTAAGGTTGTGGGTTGTGTTTTGGATGGTGGAGAAGCAGTTAAGGACGGTTCTTTTAGCAGTTGGAGCACGTTGTGTGCACAGTGTCGAGATGGGCTACTTATAGGGAGTTCCTTTGACACGATCGAAGCAGTTGGAGCGTGTCCGGAGTGGAGCGTGGTCAGTGGTAGTTGTTCTCCATGATGGCCATGTTTATGTTTTCCACAACCGTTTGTAGCATTATATAAACTAGGGGTAACCCGTGCACTGCACGAAAAAAAATAAAAATTAAAAAATATCAACCATATAATATTTTAAAAATAAAAAATAATAAAAAATAACTCTTCTTCCCTCCTCTTTCTCCTTTTTAATTTCTCTTTTCCCCATATATTTTTTTCTCTCTTATTTAATTCTTTTTTCCCCTCTCTCTTCATCAAAACACATGTCCATATATCATTGGTCTAAAAAATGTGTTAGTCACAACTTATATCATTAATTGTTTGTCTACAATATTTATCTATAATTCAAAAAAGTGCTCCTATATTATATAGATGGTCTAAAAAATGTGTTAGTCGCAACTTATATCATTAATTGTTTGTCTATAATATTTGTCTATAATTCAAAAAAATTCTTCTATATTGTATAGATAGTTGGGTTTAGCAATTATACGAGGTTCCACAACCCAATTAATCAGAACTTTTATGCTTCAATAGTTCAATGTCGTTTCATTTTCCTTGCTTTACATTCCCAGTAGAGTAACAGTAACTTTAAGATAGAATTAAAGTTCTAGTTTTTTCGACCTTCGATTTTTGACAACTCTCCTTTCACTTACCCACTCTTCTCTTCCGACGAACTCGGAAGACACAAAAAAATAAGAAGTTGTAATAGTGGTGGATCCAAGATTTTTATAATAGGATACGGCTAAAAAAAATTTTATAATAGGGGGCGATCATGTCAAAATTAGAGGCGGATTGAAGAACAATTAGAGGCGGATTGAAGAACAATTAGAAACGGAGTGAGTGTGGCCGGGTATAAAAGAACCGGTAGTTGTTGCGGCCCGGTAGATGGCCATCATTTATTTGAAATTTTGAACTGCGCCTACCCTTGTGTACCCCACTTCCATAATCCATCTATCTAACTAACGTGTTTTTCAACAATATTTATAAATAATCATAACATTTTTCCTTTAATTTAGATATTTCACAATAATTTACATTCATTAGGTTAACAAAGTTGTATTATTTTGATGGTTTTATTATAAGATTAAATTTAAAATAGTCCCTTAAAATATTTAAAGTGAAGGGAAAGAATAAAGATTCAAGAGATCCTTATATAAATTGGAGTGACACTGATTGTTGATAAGAAGAAAGATGAATAACCACGTTGGACAGGTCATTCATAAATGAGATTATCGGATACGCCCGTTAGGATAGTGAAGTCTATTATAATAAAAACTAAAAAGAAAGAAGAATAAAAAATGATTGAAGAAGATTTAGGATGACGTGGTTCATACAAGTCTGAATATATTATACCTTTTTCTAAACAGATGTTTTGTATCGGATTGAAAGAAAGAGACGAAAATATATGACCAATCTATCTAATAAGAATAGTGATCAGGATGATGATGACAACTTAAAATATTTAAAGTTACATTTCCCTTCAAATACGAACATCTTTTTTTCAATAGTAAAGTGGATTTTTGTAGACCATTGGATCTACAAATCAAAGGTCAAGATTCAATCTCAGATGAACAGTGCACTGTCTCACTATTTACTCACTATCAACAGTACTCAATCTCAATCTTTGATCTCTCAAATCCAATGGTCCACAAAAATCCACACTAATTATTGTAAAGAGGACATCCTTATTTAAAACTAATTTTTTAAAGTTAATACAATAAAAAGAGTTGGATATAATTATTAATTAATGATGATTAAATGCCAACCCAGTTACCCAAAGTTAATCTCTTGGTTATAGACCTATGGTTGAGTAGTTGCAGTCAACAGACCAGACTTGAAAATGATCCAGACCCTGAATCCCCACTTCTCCTCAAATACCGCTCCGCAATTATCTTTTCGCAAAATCTTCGCCAAGAAGCAGGAAAAAAAAGAAAAAGAAAAAGAAAAAAGAAACAACAATAACATGGAATTAAAGTAAAAGGTCATATAATATCACGACAAGTACTGTTGCGCCTCCGCCACCCTCTCCTGCTCTCACCCACCTAATCTTAACACAAAGCGACGCGGACACAACAAGAACAATGGAGATGTGAGAGAGCAGAGGCATAACCCCACACTCACACCCTCACCTGCTCCAGACCATCCCTCATCCATCACCCCCCAATAGAGGGAAAAACCCTAAAACTTTCTCTTTATTTGTTGCATTTTCTGCTTTCTCCGTCCTCCGATCTTCCCTGCCGTCCCTCGGCGTCGGATCTCTTCTTCCCGGCATCAGTTCAGCTGGAATGGATCAGTAGACGGCGTAGCCAGCGGAGCTCCACTGTGAGTACATTCCACGAGAATGTCGGCTTCGTTGGCGGGATTCGAGCGTCCTAGACTTGGAACTACTACGAATACGGTACCTTTTTCACTTCTCTTCAGTTCCGAATTAAGACTGTGGAAGAGGGGAAACTATTTTTGTTCTTGCTTGAATCCATTGTTTTTTTTGTCATTCAGTTAGCTTAATCTTCAGTGGAAAATGGTAGATGCGAGATTGATAGCTGGCATTATTGTTAATTGGAAATTTTGGTGCGTGTGTAATTTGTTTTTGGAGAGTGAGGCATTCGATTTATTTGCTTTGGGTTGCTGTATTATGTACCGATGATTTGGGATGTACTAGTTTAGTTAATTAATTTATTTGATGTGTTTAGTGTGGAAAATGCAAGATTAATTTAATGCTCGGACCTTTGCAGTAATCTTGGTGAAGAATCATGGAGCGCTTCAATTGCTCCCAAATATTGATCTGAAAATCGCAATTATAGTATTATACACACGGCTGAATGTCTCTTGCATTTTGGGATCTGTATCCGTTATTTTCTTTGGATATTCCGAGTTTCTGGTCACGTGGTATGGGGATAACTGATTATCACTGTTAAGGTTTGTTCATGGGCTATAGGTGCATCGTACGTGGGATATCATTATAGTGACAACTAGCTGCAGATTGACAGGGGGTGGAAGGGGGGAGGGTGATCGGGTAGAGGTTGTTAAGGTGGCATAATCTCCGTGCAAGGCCCAAACACGTCAACTTCTAACCTATAAGGTTATAAAATGTGCTCGCTCAGCTTTTTGGCAGCAGGTTAACTTTTCCACTATCAGGATATTAACGTGACACTTGAATTCATATGCCTTGGTCATAATCAGTTTACTATTTCGACTTGAAAAAGGAAAGCCTTGTGACTATATATGTATGGACATCTATCACTGAAGCTCTTCATTGGTAAATGATTCATGAATCGTATCATACCTGTCCAATTTTATCTCTTTAATCAACATACCATTCTATGCACTTCTTTTATTGTATTTCCTTGCTATTTGGTAGTCCCTTGCAGATGATTCCTTTTTTGTTCTAGGGAATTCCTCTTAATGACATGTGTAGGTTCTATTTCCCACTAGATTACTATAAAGAATAGGGAATAGAAAGAAAATCTCCTAGGTTGGTCATAGATGCCTACGAGTACACAATCATTTCTTGAGGATTTGAGAAAAAATTTCATATAAAGTGGCACTGGCTGCCACATTAATGTTGTCACTCTTTTTCAGAGCCATGTTTGGAGCTGGCCATGTATTACTCATACAATTAGCATTTCTAGGACCAATTGTTAAATATTGTGGTTATTGGGCGGTAAATAGTATCGGGATGGCCTTGAGGTGATTAGCATTTTTGAAATTATGATTTAAACAGCCGTATTGTCGTGGTGTTGGTTGCTCTTCCAACCGCCCATTTGAGGTTGGAAAGCAGGTAATCATGTGTTTGTTTAAGGCCCTCGCTGGGCCATTTGAAAATTTCCATGCTAGTTTTGGTCATCTTCTGACAGGGAGCAGCTGTTCATTGTTCTAATGCATCCGCATGTGAAATCTCAACAGGTTTTTAAAAGTGGACCACTCTTCATTTCTTCAAAAGGTAAAGGGAACTCCTTTTTTTTTTTTTTTTTTGCAAATTTCTTTTGTCTGTCAACACTGATAATTTAGGTTGTTTTTCATCAATTCTCATGGATCTCATCATGTCTTCACTGCAAGGCTGAATCTTTGTGCTGCAAAAAACTTAATTGACATATCTATCTATCTTCTTCTTCTTTTTATCTTGCTATATGGTTTATGCTGTTGCTGGAACAAGTACTGGATCATGAGTTTTATTTTAGATCATATCATGATCTAAGAAAATTAAAGAGGCTACAAGTGGCGTCAATTTTTAATCCTTCTAGAACTGTCCTCCATTGAGGTTCTTTTGGTCCTATTTTCAAGACTTCATGGACTATCATCATCTTCAAGAAAATCCTACTGTGCCTACTATGTTGATGTTATTATGATCTGCTGATGAATTTACCACTATAGTGTATCTTTGGCAGGAATAGGGTGGAAGTCTTGGAAGAAGCGTTGGTTTATTCTCACACGTACTTCTTTAGTATTCTTCAAGAATGATCCTGTAAGCTGTAACGAATAATTGTTGTTCACTAAAATTGTAGTTTATACTATCATTTACTCCTAACACTTCAATGTTACTTTTGCATGAATGCAATACCTTTTGCACAATGTTTGATGACATATTACATTTAAAAAATCTTAGTTTCTGTTCTTGTTGCGAATTCACGATTCATCATTTTTTTGGACTTTTTAAACAATCTATTTTCTAAATCATGTATGTCAATTGCTTTTAAAGAATATTATTCTGGTAACACTTGAGAAAAAACATTTCTTTCCGACGAGAAGAGAAATGCCATGTTTGTCTTAGGGGAACATGATTGTCACAAAATATTTAACAAGTACTGCCAACAATAATATTGTGGGCTATGGGTATATATATAGGAGTCGTGTTAGGCTCCTAATCGAGAAAGCGCAAGTAAAATCTGAAACAAAATCTGAAAGTAAATGTCGTAGAAAGAGAAGAAGTTGGGCAAGAAAGAACATGAGAAGGGAGACGTAATGTGAACCTTTAGTGAGCAATTAATGTCCTTCTCTATGTGGTAGATGAGGTTCTCCTAATTCAGTAGGACTAGTAGTCTAGTACGCCAGAGCGCTATATTGGCTACTGCTAATCAAAATGATGCCCAACATAATATCTAAGCTAACCCCACTTGTTTCAGCTGAATAATATTTGTAGAATGTTACCATATCTGAAAATGATGCCCAACACGAGGTGGCCCTACATTTC
Source organism: Dionaea muscipula (assembly GCA_028571145.1). Classification (NCBI taxonomy): domain Eukaryota; kingdom Viridiplantae; phylum Streptophyta; class Magnoliopsida; order Caryophyllales; family Droseraceae; genus Dionaea; species Dionaea muscipula. The sequence continues at coordinate 6,800 of JAOWBR010134309.1, forward strand.
TTGACCTGTAAAGCACCCGTAAAAGACTTGGTTCATGTACACCTTGGTTTTGTTACTCATCCTTATAAACAGCAAGTTGCCAAGGTCTGATACCTTGTACATAAGGTACAAGTTAAGTGTTACATAAGGTACAAGGTCGGTCCAGACAAACCTTATAAGCTCTTCGTCTCTGGGTTTGTCTGGTCGTGTGACCTCTAATTGGACCTGACTTGGACAGTGTTCCATAGAAATCATATTTATTATTGGCTGAGTCTTACCCAATCCATTAATTGTAGAAGTTTAATTGTTGAAGAATCAGTTAAGTGGTATACATCATTTTATACTAGGATGCCCCTTGGGTAGGAAATAGTGCAGTTTAAAAGGTAGGCTTTATGAGCATACTAAACCTTGAAATGTCTTGGATGTCTATGAATTTGAAGCAATATTTACTAGTTCTCATTCGTGTTTCCATTTTTATGCATGCCCTTTGCTATTAAGGTATGCTTGTCGATTACCCTGATTTAGGATTGCATTGAATTGACACTTAGTCCGTCCATTGATATCATTACATGCCTATTTTGTTGTAAGATGAAGCAAAAGAAGTTAGAATAGTTTGCAGGTAGACGATTTATTTGTTTGAGCTGCTCTCTGCATGTCTGTAGACATTCGTTTATTGCATGTGTTGAACTGTTATTTTGTGTTATACCGACATGCGTAGTCCTCTGATGAATCATTGTACTGGAACACCAATTTATTTATTCATTTTTTTTTTTTGTGTCTATCCTTAGCTGTTTGATGAGCCTTTACTGTTTTGCCGCATAACACTTTTACAAAAATTGGACAGAAAACCTGTTTGTATTCTGATCTTAAATGTTCAAACCGATGCTTAATCTTCCAGTTGTTTTGCAGAGTGCTCTTCCTCAGCGAGGCGGGGAAGTGAATCTCACCTTAGGTGGCATTGATTTGAACAATTCGGGAAGGTATGTGTATTTTCTATTTGCTGCTTTATTTGGCGGTGTTCATTATTTCTACCTAGAAGTGTCTCTTTCTTCTGCAGTGTTGTTGTGAGAGAGGATAAAAAGCTGTTAACAGTCTTGTTTCCAGATGGACGCGATGGCCGAGCATTCACTCTCAAGGTCTGTTTAATGTTGGCTTCATTCAGAATATATAGTATTACAATTTTGCTCTTTTGGTCACTTATTTATTTATGTGTTCCCTTTGAAAATCTTCAGGCAGAAACAGCTGAGGATTTGTATGAATGGAAGACAGCACTAGAGCAAGCTCTTGCTCAGGCACCCAGTGCTGCTCTTGTAATGGGACATAATGGCTTATTTCGGAATGACACACATGATGCTATTGAAGGATCATTTCAACAATGTATGTGGTTATTGAATCTATCAAAATGCTTTTCTGATGCTTCATGATTCTGTGGATTGCAGTGCTTTGCTTATCCTCTGCACTTATTTCATGCTTGATTTCACCCTCATTTTTATCAGGGAGGGACAAGCGCCCTGTCAAGTCATTGGTGGTTGGAAGACCTATCTTACTTGCCTTGGAAGATATAGATGGTGGCCCTTCTTTTCTCGAGAAAGCTCTTCGGTTTCTTGAAACTTCTGGTATGTGGTGACTGACACTATGACTAAGAGTTACCTTCCGAAGCTTCCCTTCTTGAGTTGGACAAGAGTAGTAGTCACCTCTATTTAAAGCACCTCCATCTGAATTTCATGAATGATAATGAGAATTAACAAATGTTTCTTGCTTAACATAGCTCCCATAATCTACGAAAATCAGATATTAATCTTTATTCTCTCACCTTTTCTATCATGTATTTGTTCTATAGTTAGAGATTGGTAAAGTTTGGACAGAGGTTCAAGCAAAAAGCTTCCATGAAACCAAAATAATATCCCATGAAATGTTTGATTCATAACAGGGACCAAAGTAGAAGGAATTTTACGGCAGTCCGCAGATGTTGAAGAGGTAGAGCGCAGAGTCCAAGAATATGAGCAAGGTACCGCTTCTATTTTCAGAATACTTAGGAAATGAGATTGGATTATGAATCTTTATTATATTGTTTTTTTATTCTAGATGGTTTGCTTTTGTCTCATGATAATCTGATACCGTCTCTTGGTTCTAGGGAAAACCGAATTTGGCTCCGATGAGGATGCTCATGTTGTCGGGGATTGTGTTAAGGTAGGTAGTTCTACTAAGATTAAATTTTGCTGGCGAATTAGGAAAGGAATCCTGGATGTTGTATTCACTGAAGAATCTTTTCCGCAGCATGTTTTACGGGAGCTTCCTTCTTCTCCTGTTCCGGCTTCATGTTGTACCGCATTGTTGGAGGCCTATAGTAAGTTGTATTAATACTCAAGATAATATTTGAAAACAATTGCAAGTGGTCCCTTGCCTTAATCTTGCTTGATTTATGAATTTCTTTGGGTAGAGTAACTTCAATTATCTCTCCGCTCTATGTGGATGACTTTTAATCCACTTATAAGGTCAATTTTTAGGCCATGTTGACTATTTGCCTTGGGTGTATGTGACCTCAGTATATTAATATTGTTCATTCATGGGTAGAAAATTCTATTTTATTTTGGACTACAATACTACAGTTAAGTTACCTCCAAGTAGGAATAAGAAATGCTAAATGGCGTTGTTCTATACCTTGATTACCTTCTATTCAAGTGAATTGTTCCGCCTGCTGACGTTGTTACTCATATAAGTCTCTCTTTTGGGCTGTCCAACACTAGTGTCAATTATTTAGGAGTCAGTTCATATGTATTTATCAACGTCACTCTTTGGCATGCTCAAATAAACACTTTTGATTAAGATGAAAAATTTAGTTGTGGGAGGTCAACACTTATGTTGTGAGAAAAGGGTAGTGTTGACATTTTATCTACGCGGTGGGGTTATATGAATACATATTATGACACACATATTTATGAAATGTGTTTTGAGATATTTTGAGACGATGTGACATGGTGGATGCGTTTTAAAATGTGTTTTTAAGGATGTGAAAGAAATTGTCGAAAAAAAATACCGGGAAGGGTTCCATCCGATCGTTTTTCGGCCGATTTTGACACTATATTACACCTATCGGATCCGAAATGATTTAAGATGATCCGAACCGTTGGATGTGTTCAAAATGTAGAATCCTTTGACTGATAACTTACATGTCTATTAGGTTTCTAGGTCATCAATGATAGTCCAGTTTAGCTTCTATATGCGCTTTCATTGTTTCTTTGTGCTCATGTGAAAGTTATATTTTGTCACTTCTTTGTTTCAGTTTTTTGTCTTATTCATGGCTAACTAAATTGTTCGTGTTCTTTTTTCTTACTGGATAAGAAATCGATCGGAAGGAAGCTCGAGTTAATGGTATGAGATCAGCAATATTGGAAACATTTCCTGATCCAAACCGAAGATTGTTACAAAGGTGCTTTGTTTTCCCTTCACATACATAGGGAGTCAGGTTGCTTCGTTAGCAAAGGGTGCCTTCGACTTTGTATCCGCATCGTGCTTCTTTTTAAGAAATATGCTGAATCACCTTTGAATTCTGATTTTAGTTTTCTTTGTTTTTTGTAGTCTGCACTTTTATATTCTCTCCATAAAGCTTTAAATGTCTCGGCTTTAGGATTATGTTTTTTGCTAGCTTGTGGTTGTTCCACTCTTTTGTTGCATGGATGGTATTTGATGCCTATTCTAGTGCTTTTCACTTGCTTGTGCTTTTTACAAGTTGGTTTATGTTAGACACAAATAAGGATAAAAAGGTTTTGTTGAAGTTTAGATTTGTAAAACATGAGAATTAGTATAGTAGAGGATGGCGGTGGCCCAGATGCATATATTGAGATGGATGCGCGGTGTTACCTGAAGGGATAAAATAAGGAATAAGGAAATTTGCAGACAGATCGGAGTGACATTGGTGGTTGATAAGATGCGGGAGGGACACTTTCGTTGAGCAGGCCACATATGGCGAAGACCGTCAGATGTGCCTGTTAGAAGAGTGGAGTTCATTATGTTGAAAGGTGGGAGAAACAAAGGGAAACCGAAGAAGATGTGAGATGAAGTGATTTGTACCGACTTTGCCATATTACAACTTTGTGTAATGGATGTTTTACATCGAACGGATTGGGAGATAAGGATGCAGGTGATTGACACCACCTAGAGGGAAGCGGTCACGAAGAGTGAGTTAGTTTGATGACTAGTTAGTTAGTTAGCGAGCTAACTAGAGATCTTTTCTCATGAAGTAGTGTCATACATTTGTTTTATACTATTATATATATTGTTGCATATTGTTGTATATTATATTCTATTTCTCTATATTATTTTATATAGTTCAAACCTAATATTGGATTAGGTTAGGGTAGTGTTTGTTAGGTGGTCGACAACCAACGCACTATATTTATTAGATGCTTGTGCATGTATCCTAATGGATATATGTGGCTGATCTCACATAGTGGGATTTGGTCATGAGGATGATGCCGATGAGAATTAGTATACCGGAACATTATTTGGGTTGTTGAAGAAGCCTCTGAATTAAACTGTGAATTGTGCACTCTTGAATCTAGACAGTAGACACTTCTTCTTCATCCTCTACTAATACTAATTATCCCCCACTCAAATCTCTGGTTTTATAATTAGGATCCTGGAGAATATCGGTTTGAATAGGTTATACTGGTGGCTTCCTCCATGATTCTCAGTCAGATGTTTCATTTGTCTGTACCCAACATTAATTATGGGCCATGTCACTTCAATGGGTGCTTGTTATGATTCCTGTTGTAATTTTTTTTTGCCTTGCCACACCTGTCAAAGAAAGCCTTTTGGGCCTTTTTCCCTGGCTCAAGCAGAAAGAGAAGCAGGATGAGCCTTCTAACCTGAAGGTCTTATAATGAGGCACTGTATGCTCCCTGCCTCAATGTTTAGTCCTTTAAACACCCAGTTCCTGCACTTCTGTCTCACTCGTGTTTTTGTACCAATTTTGATGCCTCTGCTTGACCACCTAACTAAGATGCCGTTTCGGCCCCTTTTCCTGCCTGCGGTCTCAAATAAGTAAACCCCGGTCATATACCCATCTCTTATGTAGGTATGCAGACCACAATCAATGAGGTTGTATGAAAATGGGACAAATATGCATAGGTAAAATCTTTTTTCCTTTTCAGAATATATCATGGTATAAAGGCGACGTTGCATGGTTGAGCTGTTATCTCTTTGGAAAGAGAGTCCAGAACCTGTCCATTGTTGGCAAACTTGTAAAAGAATGTCTGAGCTGTGTTGCCGTCTTAAAATTGGAAAGAGAGTTAAAATTTCTCTATCTGGATTTCATACATTTTGAATTAAATGAAACATTTGTTTTCTTGCTCTGTTGTTATGTAGTTCTTCTGGTTTAATTTGTATGAGTTATTGTTTTACAGAATTCTTAAAATGATGCACACCATTGCCCAACATTCCTCTGAGAATCGGATGACTCCATCTGCTGTTGCTGCTTGCATGGCACCTTTACTTTTACGGCCCCTTTTGGCGGGTGAGTGTGAGCTAGATGATGACTTTGACATGAATGGTGATAACTCAGCCCAGCTTCTAGCTGCTGCAAATGCTGCTAATAATGCTCAAGCTATTATCACTACTCTATTGGAGGAATATGAAAGTATTTTTGATGTAAGATGCTTTCTCCCTTCTATTAAGAATCAATTACCTTTAGGATTTTAATTGGTTATTTTCTATGTTTGTTTTCATGATTAAGTGAGTTAGGAGCATATATGCTTGGCTATAGGTAGTTGTCAGAAAGCAAGCCTTGGTGCAACCATAAGTTGCTCAACCAGTGACGTTCGTCACGGGTTCGAAGCATGAACCACCTTTTTGTAGAAATGCAAAGGTAAGGCTGCATACATTTGTCTACGCCCTTCCCTACCCCTCGCCGGATTAACTGGGGAGCTGCACATCGAGCTGCCTTTTTTAAGATAAGTAGCTGTCAATAAAGCAAGTCAATGGCCCAGTCTAGCCAGCATACTATCACTAAATGAAGCCTTTATTTCCCTCCAAGAGCTTATTGTGTTGTTGCTGGATGTTCCATGGCATATTTTTCTTTTCTAGGATGGAAAACCCTAGGTTATTTGGTTTGGCTCTCGTTAGACTAGGTTTATGGATGTTTCTGGTTTATTTCTGGTAGCTTGTGCTGAAGTTACATTATTTTGTACCCAAAAGGTCGTACATCTTTGGTTTAATCCCCAAAACGAATTGCGGAAACAACCCCCCCCCTTTGATTTGAACATTTTAGTTAGGCACATGTTGTGAAATGGAAGATTCCTAATGCTGTACTGAGGCCCCACTATTTGCTGCCATGCTCTTGGTCCCATCATCATTAAACTTGGCTGTAGAAGGAGAATGCTGCAACTCTGATGCAGGTATTCACACCCCTATCATTCCTCAGCCTAAGTGGACCTCTTAACCAACTTGTGCTAAAAAATCCTGTTGCTTATGGTCGATGGGCCATTTTCGCACGGAGGGGGATCTAGTTGTGCATGCATGCCATCAGATCAGGTGGTGCTTGATAATTTATTTGGCCATGGAGCTGTTTTCTGCTCTAAGTGCAAATGTTTGAAACTAAGTGAATCTGCTCTTACTGAGGATGCTAGATATTTTGTAGCTAACTTGCAACATATGTTCGATGGTAAAAAAGAACTCCAACACAATCGATTTGAGGGAACACATAATATATATTGAAGAAAAGGATAAAAGTGAATACTTCTATTTTTCATTCTCTCCAGTTGCGGAACCTTTTCCTTTTGGATACTTTTGATGATTCCATTAGACCAAGGGCTACTTATTGGAATTCATCCTTTTCAGGTCGACATTCTATGATAACATTTTCATCCTCTTCTTCAATGTTATTTCTTGAGATCTGTGCTACAAGACTGGAGAAGGCTGATATCGATTGCATAAGCACAAGCACTGGTGGGGAAAGTTTCAATGGGGGGTGGGTGGGTTCTGAATATTCCTTATTTAGAAAACGTTCCCTTCTTTTTAAAGGATCTGTTAAACCATTCAGTTCTTGTCCTTCCCTTTTACTTGATAAAATTTTCTTTCTCTGTTTTGTCTGCTTAAGGAAGAAATAATTGAGAAAGTTCATTTACCGAAAAAAAATTAATAATTGAAAAAGTTAGAAAGTTAACAAGCCAGGCGTCACTCTAGCTTTTTAAGTGACTTGTAGGAGAATTTGAGCTAGAGTTCCTTCCTCTACCACTCATGACAAATTGTTTAAATAGGATATATTTGCTTGATTACTGTGAATCTGTGATGTACTAATTTTTCTAATTTCTTTCGTGTGGTTCCATCTTTCAGGATGATAATCTTCAGAGGTGCTCAATTTCTGCTGATTCTCGAATTGAAAATAGTGGCAGTGACGATTCAAGTGAAAATAATAACCCTCCCGTTAAGGATAATGGATATCATGATTCTGAGAACGAAGCTGATACAGATGATGACTGTGAACGTGTTTTGAGTGGCAAGCTTACTGAGAGCAGTGGTTATGATGGCAGTGATCTCTATGACTACAAGGTAGTTGCTTTTTTTGTTCTTAGTTGATGGTATGCTATCTCTTTGTCTCTAACCATCTTTTCATATCCTTTTGTTGCTCATGTGTTCTCATGCTGATCACGTGGTTACCTGCGAGAGTGTTTTTGTAGATGATATGATAGTTTTGTTTATATATCCATGCCTTTAACCTTTTTGATATTATGATATATTTGTTATCCCATTCCATTTCCTTGGAATTTTCGTGAGTAGGGAGCACCGTGCAGAAGTTGTTATTGTTGCTTGGTATTGTAGAGAAGTTTACAAGCTCACTGACCTTATATATTGTAGTTTGGTTCATGTGGTGTTCAAAACACAACTGGCAATTGCTTTTCTTCAGCAATATGAGAATAAATTATCAGTTGCAGAATATTTTTGGTGTTCGTGAATGGTGTTCATGACTATCTGCCCATGCCACTTAAGTAATTTGCCTATATGATCCTCACCTTTATGCAGAGTCCAACTATTGAAATTGTACTGTGAAGCCCAAATGCACAATTGACATCACTATCCTTTTAGTTCTTTGACGCATCCTATCTGATAAGGCAAGGATGATCTATAGTTGTTTGGAGAATGGAGACTAGGATAACATGTATATGCAGATATTTGGCACTTTGAATTTTTGGTGCCTATATTGTTATTTGGTTTTCTGTTCTGGATTCTGAGTTGCAAAATTGTCAATGTTTAGTTGCTTATTGCGTACAGGTACAGGTGTTTGGTTGTGATGATTCTGGGGCAAATCAATCCCAAGCTGCAAAACCAAAATCTTCAGCAATTTCTCAGACATTCAAGGAGTCACATGCTGGATTAAACGACCAGCCTAAGCAAATGAAGGTAAGTGAAAATCCAACTAGTTTGGACAGTCCGGTTGGATCTTCCAACGAGGCTTACCGGTCAATGGGGGAGATATTATCATCAAGAGATCCAGGGCCTCCTTTACTCATATCTGGTCCTGAATCAAGTGCTGAAAGGCCAATTCCTAAGATGACAACTTCTAGTTTGAGTGTTAAACGGTCAACCCTTTCGGGTAGAAGTGTTGTAAGGCCTCCTCTTCCCCTGTCCATTTTTCTCCTCTTTATGCTGTATAAGTCATATTGAATGTGGAGGTATGTAGTGTTGACTTGAAATTGATCCCCAACACACTGTACACACACTACAAACACTTACCGAATAAAAACACACACTACGAACACAACTTTATCTTGTCTTATTTTTGGATAATTTTTTATTCTTTTTAAAATGTTGAATTTTTGTGAAAATGTCTAATATCATTTCAGTCTATGCTGCAACAGCTTTCCTGCTATATTTTCAACTTTGGATGTGCCTTTCCTTAAAGGTCTTTCATTTTCTCGTTTAAGTCTTCTTAAGTCCTCTTGTGAGGGTAGATTTTTTCCCTTTTTATAGATCATTTCAAGAGGTATTGATTGGAGCTGATCTACAATGGAGTTAGAAACCCACAAAAGAGAGTGATGATGATGACGGTTTCCTGGGATTCATTTTCAGGAGTAATGCAAAAGTTTGATGTGATTACAACGTAATACTCAGAAGGTTGTGTTGGTTATGAAGAAATCGGAAAAGGGGATAAATTCCCCTCTCCCCTCCCCCACCTTTCTTTGGAAATCCAATTTTGCAGTTGTGTCTTGTGTGTTAAGCAGCAGATGATCCACCTAGTCATAGGATACTTAGTGCCTGTTGGGATTTTTGCTTCTTTTATATGTTTTCCCCCACGGGACTAATGCTCTGTTAAGCCAATTCTTTTTTTTAATCAATGGAATGAAATTACTTGCTAAAAAAGATGGATGTGTGATTTTAATGGTGGTCCGCTGTGTGTCCATCTTCCTGCTCCTGTTCTGGTCCACTGCATATTATTTTCTGGTGGAGCTGAATTAAAAATGTATAGCTTTGCCATGTCATTGTGTACAGAACTTTTGGGTGGGAATCTAATATCCTTGTGTATCTGTTTTCAGGCAAGGAAAACGCCGTCTATGGAGTCAGTTGATTCCTCTGGAGAGGAAGAGTAAGACTCTCCCACAATTTATCTTATTTGGTTGAAAAGTACTTTTTACGTTAATTGACTTCAACTAGGAGAGTTCACGTGATTTTGTATATCTTGGATTCGAAGGGGTCTGTGTGATTATCTTTATTGTGTCAACATTCCATTGATCTAATGCCTGGTCATACCATCTGCTCTCCTTTCTGGTAATGAAGATAGTCATGCATAGTTGTGAAATCTGCTCCATGTCCTTCAACTGAAGGATTGTTTTATCTTATGCTATAAGACGAAGCAGTTGTTCCAACTTTCAAGCATTTCATTGGTAAATTGTGTGATTGTGGATTTCAATCTGTTGGAACTAGTTCATTTTTGCAGACTTGCTATTCAAAGGCTTGAGATCACAAAAAATGATTTGCGGCACAGAATTGCAAAAGAGGTGTGTTTTAACTCTCTCTTCTACGTATTTTGATTGGGAACCACAGTTTGTTTCTGGTGATATTATTTCTTGTTCATCTGCTTCAGGCCCGGGGAAATGCAATATTGCAAGCTAGCTTGGAGAGACGTAAACAAGCTTTGCATGAACGTCGTTTGGCACTCGAACAAGATGTATTCCTTTTTACCTATGTCTTCAAATAATTTCACACTGGGGGTTGTGTTGGCTGCCAAATCTTCTTTTCTGTTCATCGTTGGATTTTAGTTTTTAAGCATTAATTAGTCACACACTTATGCATCTGTAATTGATAAAGATTCTTAGTGATACACTTTGTGCGTCTTTAATTGGTCGTATCATGTTCTTTGGATTGGGCCGTCCTATGTTTTATTTTGTTGCTGTCTGTTTAAGTGTATGTGAAAGAGATGCACACTGCACCTATTTGATTATTCCGTATTGGTATAGAGACTGTTAAGATAAATATAATTCATGAGTCTTTTATCATAAGGTTGACCTTTTGGTAGAGTTTGTTCTTTGACATGGTATCAGAGCAGACGTGACAAAAGCTCACGAGTTCAAATCCTATGAGCGCGACCCCCATTTATTTAGCATTTGGTATGAAGTGGGTCAGTGTGCAATTCACGTTTCAAGTCCAAAAGAGACATTCGCGTGAGGGGAGGTGTTAAGATAAATATAATTCACGGGTCTTCTATTTTAAGGTTGATCTTTTGGTAGAGTTGGTTCCTTGACAGAGACTTTGAATGGCATTGGTTGAAATTCTCTTGCAATTCATGCCTTACTCTTTAGTCATTTGTTGTTTTTTTTAATTGAACTTTGATCCTTGGGAGCACTTGGGAATGAGCATAAATTACCTTTTATGATGCATCTGTTTCATTTGAGTCATTCTCTTGTGGTGGATTCTTGCTTGTTTTTACTCCAGCAACCTACTAGTTTCCCTAGGGCTTACTCCACTTTCCAGCTATTCAGCTCCATGCTCTCATAAATATTATAGTGTTCTATGTTCTATTGGTGTTTCCTGTCCAGAGAATGATTCAATACTTTTATCTGCTGTGCTGATTTCATAGGTCCAAAGACTCCAAGAGCAGCTGCAAGCCGAAAGAGATCTTAGAGCTGCTCTGGAGGTTGGTTTGAGCATGTCCACGGGACAGTTTTCCAGTTCGCGTGGTATGGATTCAAAGGTTTGTACATAGATACTAGGTTTCAATATTTGCATTCATCCTTTTCCTTAAGAAGCTTCCATATAAGTTGAATTGTAAAGAATCTTGATGATGCTACTCTAGACAAGGGCCGAGCTTGAGGAGATTGCTCTTGCTGAAGCAGATGTGGCCAGGCTGAAGCAAAAAGTTGCTGAGTTGCACCATCAACTCAATCAGCAAAGGCAGCATCAATTTGGTTCACTTTCTGATGCATGTGAACGGTATTACCAGCTCCATAGAACTTTTTTTCAACATGCACTTCTATTCTAAAATTACAGGGTCAGGTACCCTTTTCATGGCCCCTCTCAAACAATACTTCTTGGGGTTAAAAGGAAACAAGTGTTGTAAAAACTAGCCTGTTTTTGTGATAACTTCTTGCATGGTGAAAATCCACTTGTAAGAATTTATTTGAATTTTCTTAAATTGCTCCCTTATAGCTTCCCCTTCCCTCCCCTCCCCCACCAAAAAAAAGAAGAGCTGGCTGGACTTGTACTTTGAGCTGGTGAAAGTCCTTCATCATGGTCGTTGACAAAAGAATTACAGTCGCAAACACACAAAATAGAAAAATCACGAATGCAATGATGTCTTAGAAGTCTTTCAACTTGCTGTTTTCCATTCTTGGTGGGTGCCTTACTATAGTTCTCTATTATATCCAGGAGGTTTTTGCAGCAAGATTTTGATAGCACACTGGCCTTCTACAATCAAGAAAGAAGACAAAGAAAAGAGGTATCCAATCCTTCATTTGATTTATAGCTGTAATTTTTACTTTTTGTCTTCTTTAGTCATTTCCTTTCCCTAATCCACCGGCACTTATCTGATATTTTCCAACTTTGCCTCATCTCCCGTAGTCATAAAGGATGCCTTTTGTGGAGGACCTGGGAATATCCATCTAGGGGGGAAAACTTTCTTGGAGCCTTTTCATTTTCTGGTTTAAGGTTTTGGAGATAATTATGTGCACAGATAACTTTCATGTTGTATACAATTATCCGTCGCGGTTAATTAGTTGTTTTACTTTTTTTACCTACCTGATCTTTCTTCAGGAAAGTCTTCTGGGGCCTGATTGGAGGAATACCAAGGGACAAGTACTAGGTGCCGGTAGCAGCAGCAGGCAGCATTCACGAAAGCATTTCAATGAGGCAGCAACAGGCTTGACTGATTCGAAAAGCAGCGAGGCGTCAGTGAGTATGTCCATTGATGAGTTTGGCGGCGGTGCTATTGATTCTGGCTCCATGCCTTCAACTTCTAGGGTAGCCGAGGTAAGATTTTGGTAATACACAAGGGTCTTCCTTCCACCGGAAAGAAGAGAAGATCCTTCAACTAGCTTGAGATATGTTTATGCTTTTTGTTATTGCTTGAGATAGTAAATATCAGGCAGGCTAGGCTCCTTTTGAGATGCAGAATCATAAGGTTTCAGTTTGATGGAGAAGTATAGAGAAGTACTCGCTAGCTAGTAGCTGATGATGATTTTGATACTATCCGTCTGATATTTGCCTCCAAATCATTATTATACTAGCCAATAGCATGAGATCCTCACTAAATAAAATCAAGCATTCTTGCAGGTTTTGGATTTTCCTAGGCATCATCCGCCAGCAGCATCGTCGACTCTAGTTGAGTTGACGACTCGGCTTGATTTCTTCAAGGAACGGCGATCTCAGCTGATGGAGCAGCTCCACAACCTCGATCTAAGTTATGGGGCCGCCGCATCTTCCCAGGACTTGTTGTACAGAGCATCATCACCTCCCTGGAGCTGACTTCTTCTATATATGTTATGACCTCCTCATCTGTACATCCTTCTATGCAATTTTCTCCTTTTGTTTAATAAATCTATATGGCTTTCCACCGATCTTGTGAAAACAGTTTTGGCTTCTTATCTTGCGGTGTGGCTGGCTGGCTCTGTGAATGAATTCCAGTGAGGAACCTTTCTTGTGCCTGTATAATGATTCAATGAATCTGTAACTTGGCCGTCGAGTCTTCATGAAGACTGATCACATTTGTCTTCTTTTTTTTTTTTTTCTTTTTCTCCGGATTATATATAGTTAGTATTGAGTTTTCCGAATCATTATTTTGCTCATCGACGATGCAATAGCAACATGTCTCAGCACACCAAGGCTAGTCTCACGATGTTGTGCAAAAGCATGTTTCGCTCAGTGTTTTATAAGTATTCAATAATAGATAATTTGATTGATAAAAAACCAAATAAACAATGATAATGCCCCTGGCAGACCAACAAGTGGACAAATGTGTGATTGCGAGAGTATCATTCGCACACTGTAGCAATTCTTTGAGTGAATCTAGGTTTGAAAATTGACAAATGACGTCCGACCACATATATCGTATTTAGTTCATAATATATCTAATTTCCATAACGGTTTCGTGCATAAAATCTTTGAAATGTTTTTTATAACAAAATAATAAATCTAGTTATTCAAAATTTTTAAAAAAACTTATACTGAGATTCTTGGGTAAAAGATCCAGTGACGTGGGGTCTACGCAACCCTTGAACTGACCCCGCCAAGCTACCCGCTTCCCCCCACGCCCCCACGAGTCTCACATCTTCTTTTCTTTTCTTCTTTTTTTTTTTGGGCTCTGAAAGGAAACGAATTTATATTATTATTATTATTATTATTATATTTGCCCACAAAACTATCCCTCTCCCACTTCCAAATCCTTGCAACATCTTCCTTCCGTCGATCCCTCCTCAATCATAGCGGGTGAGTAATAAAAGCAACACAAATCTCTATTTTCAGAGACATTCAAGGCGAAAATTCCACACTGGATTGAACCTCCATGCACAATTTTCGCAATCTCATTCATGTCAATTTGGCTTCATTGTACTCGATTCTTCAGTTTTGGTTTTTCCTTCTGTGTTTAATTCAAAAAAAGTTTTTTTCGGTCTTCCCTGTTCTTCAGGTGTAGGAATTTCTGGGGAGATCTGATGCGCTTGCCGTTTGATCATCATGTCTACTTCCCAGATCGCGATGGCCCTCCAACATGGAGGTTTGTTTCTGTTTTCTTCTTTTCTGTGATTTTCATAATCTTTTGTTTAATTTTGATTTTCAGTTGATTTTTCTGGGTTCGTGTTAGATTTTAGTGGGATTGCATGATTTTGTGGTTTGATCGTCCGGGCAGTGGTTGATTATGTTTGGTCGTCCTGTTTAGTAGAAACTAGAAAGTAGTATTTTGGGGAGAGATTGGGTGTTTTTGTTTTGGTTTGGATGCAGGCCAAAGTCTTGCCTTTTTGTTTGAATTGGTTACTGTAACTGACATTAGCTATAGATTTAGCAAGTCACTCAATGGGGGAAAAAGTAGTGGACAAGGTATTTGGTATGATTTGATTAAAAGTAGAGGGGGACTGCTTTAGAATTATTCCTTATGAGGAACGGGGGTTGTAGTCGCCAAGTGGAGTAGCTAAACACAATGTGGAGAAGGCTTAACTTGGGTTTCCCTGTTACGTGGTAACAGTGTTGTACTCTTTCTATTCTAACTGCTTCGCATTTGATTTAGTTGGGAGGTAGAGCTTGAACTTGAGCCAAGCTTTCCTAAATAGATGGTGCTCCATTGCCCAATGACATTCTAAAAATCTGCCGCCAAGGCCTTTGGCGGTCGATTTCTAGCCTAGGTGGCCGACTTTTCATTCGATGGTTCAAAAAAATGGGGTGCTTATTTCTAAAATAAAAAATGATAACTAAACCAAAAATTCATGCGACTTTCTCCCTAGTCCAAAGAGAGAGACCTGTCCTGATCAATCACAAGCATCTCCTCCACGCAGGGGTGTTGATGTAGGCCGGTGGATTGCTAACTCAACTCCCTATACCTAACCATAAATATCCAAACCGTCCAACAATAGGGAGACTTTCACACAGATGCTATGATGCGTACAAATTTCACCCAGTTTACTGGGTGTTTACACACGTTCTAATATTTTTTAAAGATATTACTTGTGGACGTTTATGTGATAGTGTTATTGGTTCCTATTGCTTTGATGGCCTCGTTTCTCTCTAAAAAAAATACACAAATAAAAAAAATTAAATAAATGAATAAAAATCCATCGAATTGCTTGAAGGTAATTAATGTCCGATTAAAAGGCCTTGACGCTTGAAGGTCTCCTGCCGTCATGCTATCGCCGAGCGCCATTTCCTGAGAAATATTAGAGGCCAATATGCTCTTTGAGCTGCTTGTTTGTGTTTTTATGTCAATTGAAATGAGTGAGGTGGCAAGTAAATGGAGTTGCTTGTTTGATCAGCATTACTCCCTTGTAGTAGTAGAAAGGAGAAATATTTGCAGTGAAATTGGTTTTTTTTTTTTTGTCAGATGCAGGTCACAATTATTGTCTTTCTGCTTGTATTAGCACCGTATCTTGTAATTAGCTATGGAACGATCTAATCACTAAAATAAGGGACATAGATTAGAGGATTTCTTGACTTATATGATTTGATGAAAAGTACAGGGTGGCTGGATGAGAATATTTATGTTTGATGAATGGGATTGTAGTTGCTATGTGGAGTAAGCTGTTTCCACTTCGTGGGAAGAAGGGAGAGCTTTTTTGTTTCCCTCTTATGTGGGGAAAGCGCTGTAAACTTTCTAATTAGACAGCTTCTCTTTTGATTTAGTTGGGAGGTTTATCTTCAGCTAAGCTGTCTTAAATTTGATTGTGCAGCTGTGCTCCACTGACCAGGATGTACTGTAGATTGCACGATCCTGTGAAATACCTAGGTCCAAAATGCTTTTTGAGCTGGTTCTCTAAGTTTTGATACCAATTGGAATAAGTAAAGTGGTATCTATATGATCTTTATGGTTTTTCTGGTGTAGTTTACGTGCTCTAGAGGATCTATTGTTGAAGTTTATGATTGTGATTATATTTGTGGTTTGAGATTTGAGATGGTAATATGAAGTTATGCAGACAGCTTAAGAATGAGTAAATTGGCGGTTGGCAACTCAGGCCAGAGAGTTGCACAAACAGCAACGTTATCCATTCCTTCATGATTTAGGTCCTATTGAGAGTCTGATGTGGTTATGATGCCATTTCAATGTGGTAGATTCTCATCAGGACCAAAATGTTCTTGCTAAGTTTGTCAATGCTTTAGATAGATCCGTTTTTGCAAGCAGCTGTTTTGTGTGAAACAGACTGGTTGCACCATGAGTTAGTTACTTTATGTACTTCTTATTCATTTATGATTTATGATCTGTTATTGCATAGGATATATCCAAACCATTGTGTGGTGCCACATACTAATGTTGTCGTTGCATTACACAAAATCACATATATGTTGCTTGATTGAGAATTTCAAGTGATGTCCTGTGGCATTGACTAGAGTTTTATCTCCCTCG
>JAOWBR010134310.1:0-13891 GCA_028571145.1 Dionaea muscipula
AAGACGAATAGAGGTCATCTTGGCCACAGGAGAGAAGGTCTCAGTATAGTCAATACCATATACCTGAGCATATCCTTTGGCCACCAGACGAGCTTTGAAAGGGGAAACAGAGCCATCAGGATTGACCTTCACAGCAAAGACCCACTTGCATCCAATGGTCGTCTTCCCAGGAGGCAAAGAAACAAGATCTCAAGTCCTATTGGCCTCAAGAGCCACCATCTCCTCGGACATCGCCTGTGTCCACTCTGGAGAGGAGAGAGCCTCAGATACAGAACGAGAAACATGAATTGAATCCAGAGCAGAAATAAATGCCTGAAAGGTAGGAGAAACCCCAACATATGATATATGAGCAGAAAGAGGATAAGTCGCACACTGCCTGTGACCCTTACGCAGGGCAATAGGAGCATCCAGGTCAGAGGAAGGAGCAGTCGATACAGAATCCTCAGAGGAGGATGAAGGGCCGGCAGGGGTCGGCTCAGGAGCAGCTACGGGAGGAGAGTCCAGCCGAACTGGAGGGAGGTCGGTGCCAAAGGAGATCACCCGACGAGCGCCACGAGTGTATACATGGCGGATGGGAGGTGGAGGAGATAATGGTGGAGGAGGAGACATAGGAGTGGGCAACTGAGACAGACGCTCACGGGACTCATACACTAAAGTATCATCATCATCATCAACAGACATGGGCTGAGAAGGACGAGGAAGACAAGAGGAAGATCGAGCTGAGGGTGAGAAGAATAGGGTCGATTCATCAAAGGTAACATCAGCAGATACACAGAAACGCTTCAAGTCAGGAAAGTAACACCGATATCCCTTCTGAGCACGGGAATAGCCCAGAAAAATGCATCGTAAAGATTTTGGATCAAGTTTGGTGAGAGTGGGACGGATATCACGGACATAGCATGTACAACCAAAGATACGAAGAGGAAGAGGATGAAGTGGGTACAAAGAGGTGACCGAGAAAAGGACATGAAGAGGAATCTCCTCTTGCAAGATAGAGGATGGCATGCGGTTGATCAGATAAGCAGCTGTTGAGACAGCTTCACTTCAAAACATCTTGGGGACACCCACATGAAACATTAAAGCTCGAGTCACTTCTAAAAGATGACGATTTTTACGTTTAGCGACTCCATTTTGTGGTGGTGTATCGGGACAGGAAGACTCGTGGAGGATCCCATGAGTGATCATAAAAGTAGTAAAGGAGTGAGAGAAGTATTCCCTAGCATTGTCACTCCTGAAGGTCCGTATAGGTAAAGAGAACTATATTTGGATTTCAACATATTTAATTTATTATCAGTCAATTCCTTGATTCGGACTCATCATTGTCGTGTTGTCTTTTGTGGTGATTTTTGTGAATTTCGGGATCCTTCGACGAGGAGGATTTTTGGTAGAGGTCGTCGCGTGTCAGGCGGACTCTACGTGCTGGAGGAAGAATTACCCATCCTTACTTGCCCCAGCATCTCTACTACATACCAGCTACATTGTCGTCTCGGCCACCCGATATTATCGAGTCTCAAACGTCTTTGTCCCGAGGTCCATACTCTATCTGAGTTGTTTTGTGAGTCATGTCAGTTCGCCAAACATCATCGTGTCCCACATTTGTCTAGAGTCCAAAAACGAGCTTCTGCTCCATTTCAGTTAGTTCATTTTGATGTTTGGGGACCGTGTCCATTCGAGTCTAAATCCGGTTTTCGGTATTTTGTATCTTTTGTGGATGATTATTCAAGAATGTCTTGGATATATTTAATGAAAGACTGTTTTTAATTGTTCTCCATTTTTACTGCTTTCCATACTGAGATTTCCACACAGTTTTCAATACCCATTCTCACATTCTGGAGTGATAATGCTTGGGAATACTTCTCTTCTCAATTTACCTCCTTTATGACATCCCATGGGATCATCCATGAGTCTTCTTGTCCGGACACACCACCTCAGAATGGGGTAGTCAAACGCAAGAATCAACACCTTTTAGAGGTTACTCGTGCTCTTATGTTCCAAATGTGAGTCCTTAAAATGCTTTGGGGTGAAGCAGTCCTCACCGTCGCATATATGATTAACCGTATGCCCTCATCGGTCCTTAAGGGCAACATTCCACATTAGGTTCTCTTTCCTGATGCTTCCTTTCATCCTCTTCCTCTTCGTGTCTTTAGATGTACTTGTTATGTTCGTGATGTTCGGCCTCACCTCACTAAACTTGATCCCAAATCCTTGCGATGTATCTTTCTTGGATACTCTCGTACACAAAAGGGATATCACTGTTATTCCCATAAGTTGAGACGCTTTTGCATTTTGACGGATGTTGTGTTTGACGAATCCACCTCCTTCTCCACCTTACCCTCCTCGGCTTCATCTCCTTCTATTGATGAGAGTCTTGTCTATAAGATAGTGCACCGTTTCCCTCCATCACCTACCACTGTTCTGCTGGCTGACCGCCCTCCTTCACCACTTCAGGTGTATACCCGTGGTCCTCGGTCTGTCATCTCTTGGGGTTCTCCTTCTACTGTGGGTGATTCACCTCTCGTAGCTACGCCTAAGCCGACCTCTGTTGATGGTTCTAACCCTGATTCCTCGTCTCTGGATCCTCTGCCCTCCATCTCTTCTGATCTGGATGCTCCTATGGCCTGCGAAAGGGCCAGCGCAGCTGTGTTACTTATCCTTTATCTGCCCATATCTCCTATGCTGGTGTCTCTTCTTCCTTGCAGGCCTTTATCTCACGGTTGGATTCTCATTCAGTTCCTCGGTCCTTGTCTGATGCTATCTCCTCTTCTGGGTGGCAGCAGGCCATGCTTGAGGAACTCCAAACTTTAGAAGCCAATCATACATGAGACCTTGTTCCTTTACCTGTCAGGAAGAAGGTCATTGGCTGCAAATGGGTCTATGTTGTGAAGGTTAACCCTGATGGCTCTGTTGCTCGCCTTAAAGCCTGATTGGTTGCTAAAGGCTATACCAAAGTCTATGACGTTGATTACACAGACACCTTTTCTCCGTTTGCTAAGATGACTTCTATTCGTCTTCTGATCTCTCTTACTGCTTCCTTGGGGTGGCCCCTGCATCAGCTTGATGTGAAAAATGCCTTTCTTCATGGGGATCTTCTTGAGAAGGTTTATGTGGAGCAACCTCCCGGTTTTGTTGCTCAGGGGGAGTTATCGACTCACGTGTGTCGGTTGAGAAAGTCCTTATATGGATTGAAACAATCTCCCAGAGCATGGTTTGGCCGGTTCAGTTCTGCGGTGATGAAGTTTGGCATGCAATAGTCTGCAAAGAATCACTTAGTCTTTTATAACCATTCCAGTACTGGCTGCATCTTTCTAGTTGTCTACGTGGATGGCATTGTTATTACCGGGAGTGATAGTACAGGGATTATGTCACTCAAGGTCTTCCTGCAGAGTCAGTTCTAAACCAAAGATCTGGGACCATTGAAGTACTTCTTGGGCATTGAGGTTGCTAGGTGCAAACGTGGGATTTTTTTATCCCAGCGTAAGTATGCACTTGATCTTTTACAGGATATGGGTATGCTAGATGCCAAGCCGAGTGATACTCCAATGCTCCCTGGAGTAAAACTTCTTCCTGAACAAGATGACCCATATAAGGAGCCTAATCAGTACAGAAGGTTGATGGGTAAGTTGAATTACCTCGCCATCACTCGATCGGATATTGCCTTCCTAGTCAGTGTTGTCAGCCAGTTTATGGCGGACCTTTGAACTCCCCATTGGGAGGCTGCAGTCCACATCCTCCGATATGTTAAGAGGCATCCGAGCAAGGGCTTATTTTATAGTGACCATGGACACCGATGCATAGAGGGATTCTCTGATGCGGATTGGGCAGGGTCACCTTCAGATCGAAGATTCACCACCGGATATTGTGTGTTCGTTGGTGGGAATCTTGTTTCCTGGAAAAGTAAGAAACAATCCGTTGTCGCGAGATCAAGTGCAGAGTCTGAGTATAAGGCTCTTGCTCATGTCACTAGTGATGCAACATACCTCCGCCAGCTACTTGATGAGCTGAAGTATCCGGCTTCACGACTTATCCGGCTTTGGTGTGATAGTAAGTCTATCATCCATATTGCATCCAATTCGGTGTTTCACGAACGTACCAAACATATTGAAGTGGACTGTCATTTTGTACGAGAAAAGCTACAAGACTGCGATATCGTACTGAATCATGTGAAGATTGGAGAACAACTTGGGGACCTTCTTACCAAACCTCTAGTAGGAAATCGGGTCAAATTTCTCTGCAACAAATTGGGTATGATCAATATCTATGCTCCAGTTTGAGGGGGCGTGTTGTGATATACATAACCTACAGTCCAAAGTCTTAGTCTTAGAGTATTATCATTGTGGCCCATTTTGTGTAGTCCATTTTGTATTGGCCCATTTATTGGTACTATGTATATCCTTGATTATCCTTGATGATGAATTAATGAAAGAGAATGAGAGATTTACAACAGCCACAAACACCCCCAAAACAAAAACAAGATTTTTCACCCGAAACTCCTCAAATCCCCAAAATCAAACACCACAATCTCAAGAATGGAAGGAAATGAGAAGGATTTAGGGTCTTACCACTCCGATCTGAGCTCTTGCTGTCAGATCTCGTCGTCGGTTTCCCCCTTCGATCTCACTATGGTCGGTTCTTGGTTTGGTCACACCGCACCCCTCACGTCGTCCACCACCCGGATATTGTTGTCAGGGCTCTTCGTTGCTGATTTTGCTGCTCGTGGTCTTCGCCTTCGTCGTTAATTTTCATCGTGTTCTGCTCGTGGTCTGTCTTAGGGTGAGATGCGTTGAGGAGTTTGACAGGTGATTAGTGTGATTAAGGTGATTAGTGTGATTAAGGTGAGATGCGTTGAGGAGTTTGACGGCTAATATGTTTTCCCGACCTTTTTCCAGATTCGACGGTCAAAAATGTTTTAACATATTTTATGAGGACGGGATTTTAAACTTTGAGCTTCCTTGTATTATAGATAACCTTTCCATTGGTATAACTTGTTATAACTTATATTGACATTTTAAAATTAAATTTTGTAACAATATTACTGACAAAAATTGAGCATGAAAAAGTTAAAAACATTTGACAAAAACAAAAATTGATCAACTTATTCTATCTTAGATTATTCTCTTGATTTTAATTAAAAGATTTGTTTACATGTAGCAACAGATGTATTTTGAATGGGAATGAAGGTAAAATGATAAAAAAACTAACATCTCAAAATAATAAGAAAAAAGTAAAAATATGAAATTTTAGCTAATGAACATAAACCTAATATGTTTTGGTTAAAATGGAAAAATATAAACGAGTTAGTTTTTGTGAATCAAAATTTGTGGCAAGACAAGACTGCCTTAGTACAATTCCTTTCTTCCACAAACTGCATGCTTTAGACATTATTTTTCTCAAAACATAACAAGAATAAATAAGTCTGCAGTAGAATCACGATGGTTGACATAGAATCGCAAGGGATTCTAGACCCTATACGGAGTCTATTAATCTTAAGATTCTGCATGGGACTCAGATCGTTAGGTTATTTTAGGATCTTAGAATCATAAGATTCTAAGAGTTGGATCGGGATTTTAATTATCATGCTGACTAGCTACAAGATACCCTTGCATATCTTCTGAGACAAGAGATTAGTTCTATTCAGCTGCTGGAATTTCTGCTCCAATAGCTGTTGTCTGCAAGTAGAGGTTTACTATACTATCAGGCATAGATACCATAGGCAACTAATGGATGGAATATTGAGCATTTGGTATGGGTTTATCAGAGGCAACTAATGTAGCAACAGTGAGCATTATTTTGTATGGGCTTATGAGAGGCAACTAACGCAGTTAATCAGCATCATTTGATATGGTGCCACGCGATTGACTAGATTGGATGCTAATAGTCCTTGTCATCTGTCACATGATTCTGCTAGGTTCCTGCAGTCTGTAAACTGTATAGTAATGAAGCTGCTTTTCTTTGCTTCATTTGCAGATTGCTTTGTTCTATGCTGCTGTTCTTGCTGGATTGATTCACCGGTTTTCTGTTAGCTTTTCTCAGGTATCATTCATGCATCTTGTTGTCATGCCTATACACAGCAACACATGATTCTTCTGCCACTTGGTATTTCGTATATGTGCAGCATACACCTGGTCAACTTAGGAAGAAATCTGGAAATTCTAGTGGAGCCAAAGTTCCTGAACAAGGGGAAATCGTTACTTTCGCTGACGTTGCAGGTGTAGATGAGGCTAAGGAAGAGCTAGAAGAAATTGTGGTATGTTCTTAGTCTACATTTAACCTCATTGCTTCTTAATTTGGGTAGTTGTGTTCATGCATCTTTGCCTACTTGCCAGGAATTTTTGAGGAATCGAGATAAGTATACAAGGCTTGGAGCACGTCCTCCTCGAGGAGTCTTACTGGTTAGTATTGGCATTATGCTAATATTATATTGCTTCCCCTGTTTTGAGAAAGTAAATATTTCAGAAGAAAAGGATGATAGTCCCAAATAGTGAACATGTCATCTCCCAAGAGAAAATCAAACGATGCTCCTGGATACTGTTGTTGTGTAGTGACATCTGTTGCTCCGAACTCTAGAATGTTTCTTTTAGGAAGGACTATTAAATGGGCTGAATAAGATATGGAAATCTGGTGTCCTATCATTCCTTATGCTACAAGGTTTTTTGGACTTTTTGCATTATTATGGATCCCTATTTAGTGATCTTGTCAAGTACAATGCATTTGTGGTGGTGCTCATATACTTAATTCCTATCTCGGGCAGGTGGGTCTCCCTGGGACGGGGAAGACTCTTCTGGCAAAAGCTGTGGCTGGGGAAGCTGATGTGTCCTTCATAAGTTGTTCTGCCAGTGAGTTTGTGGAGCTATACGTTGGCATGGGAGCATCACGTGTGAGAGATTTGTTTGCACGAGCAAAGAAGGAAGCTCCGTCCATAATATTTATCGACGAGGTCTGAACTAGAAGATAAGTAGAGGAGCCAGTTTTAGGTTTTTTATCAGCATTGGGTATCTTTAACTGCTCCAGATGCCTCTGTGCAGATAGATGCCGTTGCGAAAAGTCGTGATGGTAGATTTCGTATTGTGAGCAACGACGAACGGGAGCAGACATTGAACCAGTTACTAACTGTAAAACTTTCCAGTCTGGATCTCTGTTTTTTGGGAATTCCTGCATTTGTTGTGTATAAGTGTAACTTGCTTTTGGTTCTGCAGGAGATGGACGGATTCGACAGCAATTCTAATGTCATTGTTCTTGCAGCTACTAATCGTGCCGATGTTTTGGATCCCGCACTTCGGCGAGCTGGGAGATTTGACCGAGTTGTCATGGTTTGTATTTAACTTTTCTCTTTCCAGAATTCTGAAGTGTTTCTACTTGTGGCAATGATCTTATTCCACCTTAAAGAGATTGATGCATTATATCGTCTTTAGGTAGAACCTCCTGATAGGATGGGAAGAGAAGCTATATTGAAAGTTCACGCTTCCACAAAAGAACTTCCTCTTGGAGATGACGTTGATATTAGTGATATAGCTTCAATGACAACCGGCTTCACAGGGTAGATTGGTTTTTCTTCACCTCTCAGATTAGCATATTTTACTCTTTTTTCGTAACAGTTTGCTATGCATATTACAGGGCAGACCTGGCCAATTTGGTGAATGAAGCAGCTTTATTGGCTGGAAGACAGAACAAAACCATTGTTGAGAAAATAGATTTTATTCATGCTGTGGAGAGATCAATAGCGGTATCTTTTGGCTTGCTCTTTCTCTCTGGCTTCCTTATTTGTCTCTGATGCTTCATTTCTTTAACGCATGAGAGATTTTTTCCTTCCTAGATTGGCAGATTTTTTTCATTACTTTAATGCTTCGTTTTTAACTTGTCTCTGTGGCTATTCAAGTGAATGATGCTGCACGATGCTGCCAAGCATGATGTTCCTTGTTTTATGTTCTATGCTTTGCAGTGGTGGAGGGGCTGGCTTTTCGTGGGCTTCCTTGGTTTAGCTACAGATATCTGTTTGTTTGTCGATCTGTCCAGAATTTGCTTTCAGCGGTTAAACAAATATCCATTTTTTTCTATTTGCTTACCACAACAACATGGCCATTTCTTACTAGATAGGATCGATCACACGTATCCGTAGAATACGTACACACAAGATTCGACAATTATAGTTCATTGGTTGTTGATTACCTATCACGCACTGCTCTAATCTAATTAGAATATTAGGTTTGAGCTAATATATATAGCAATAACAATAAATAATATAACACTATATAACCAACATAATGCTAACGTATACTAATAGATAACAATATATGTGAATGTATTGGAATACAGCAATAAAGGCCACATATAATACATAAAATAGGGACTTGATCACCCAATAAATCACAAATCCAACAACTATACTATATTACCATTTTTTTAACTGTTTGCTTCCTACACTTAAATCATTTTCTGCTTATTTTCGTTGATTGTCTTGTTATTTGAGGCTACCTGGTTTCCAAATGGTATTTTGCTGCATCGATGACTTGGTGTGTTTCACTATGATGAGCATGCGGAAATTGAAGTATATATCTTGTGTTGCAGGGAATAGAGAAAAAAACTGCGAAGTTGCAGGGAAATGAAAAAGCTGTTGTTGCTCGACATGAAGCTGGGCACGCAGTTGTAGGGACTGCAGTTGCAAAACTTTTTCCTGGGCAGCCGCGTGTGGAGGTAAAGAGAGAGAGTATGATCCCTTAACTTCCTACTGCCCACCTGTGGAATTTTGAAGAGAAATCATAATATGTTGAGGCCATATGTACTGGAAAATTGTCTAGGATTCTATAAGATCTTTGAACTTGGAATTCGACTTATGATGACTTCTCCTTCGGGTTTTTTTTTCCGCTTTAAGTCACTCCTTAACTGGAGTTATTTTTGTTGGCGATTGGAGGGCATGATTTTTTCTGCTTTAAGTCACACCTTAGCTGTGCCACTTAAGTTTTAGCTATTAATCCTTATGGAGATGGACTTTGCCCTGGAAAAGCTCTTGCGCCTACTAATTATGTACCTCTCTGTCCTACCCCTACCCCTGAGTTGTGTTGTCCTAACTTGCTGAATAGAATTCATGGATATAACATATATCTTTTGTCTTTGTTGCATGGCGGCGCTTGTTTCGGACCAAATTGAGAATTAACTGTTCTGTGCTTCTGTCATCAGAAATTGAGTATATTACCTAGGTCTGGTGGAGCACTCGGCTTTACCTACATCCCTCCTACCAATGAGGACAGATATCTGGTTTTTGTGGATGAGCTGCGTGGACGATTGGTTACTCTTCTCGGAGGACGTGCGGCAGAGGAAGTTATCTATGCGGGCCGTGTTTCAACTGGTGCACTGGATGATATAAGAAGAGCCACTGATATGGCGTACAAGGCAGTAGCTGAATATGGTCTGAATCAAACCATTGGTCCTGTGTCTTTAGGCACACTTTCTGGCGGTGGGATTGACGATTCTGGTGCTGCTCCATGGGGAAGAGATCAGGTTTTGTTATGATTTTCAGTTGGTCATGATTCTTGTTTACCGTCTTTGCTACTCCTTTTCATGACAGTTAAGAATTACAGGGGCATCTTGTTGATATGGTGCAAAGAGAGGTGAAAGTACTTTTACAGTCTGCACTGGAGGTGGCATTATCCGTTGTCCGTGCAAATCCTACTGTTTTGGAGGGACTCGGAGCCCAGTTAGAAGGTATGGTGTTCACTTTCTGTTTTCTTTCATCTCCGGTTGATCAATATATCATCTGGATAGACTGCCATGGAAACTCACAGCTCATTAGTCTGACAAGCTCAGAGACATAGCTGTCCAAAACTATGAACTACTGGGATTGGCTTTTTAACAGATACCTGACCTTGTTCTGATGGACAAACTGTTTTCTGTGTAGAGAAAGAGAAGGTAGAAGGCGAAGAGTTGCAGAAATGGTTGAAGTTAGTGGTTGCACCGGCACAACTTGCAATCTTCATCAAGGGTAACCAAGATTATCTTCTCCCTGCACAAGCCACAGCTGGATAACGTGGGCAAAATTTCACCTCGACAACATCCTATGAAACAAGCATGTGAACCCCATATCGGTGTTCTACTTATGCAAATGCATCTGCATGATCTAGCCTCCTGACTGGGAACTTGGGCATATCTTTGGCATGGTTGGTTTCTTTTTCTCTTATATATTTGCTGCACCACCTCTTTCATCAGCATATGGTCTTATCCTACGACGCTGGAGAATGTTGTGGTAGAAGATCGGATCTGTTCAAGAGTATCACCCACTTCAGCATGGAAGGGTTAGATCCGATGTTGATAAATCTTTTGTATCATGGTGTACATTTTAACCTACAATGTCAATCGTGATCTTACATCTTGTACACATTGTTGATGAACAAGAACATTCAGACAATAATGTTGTACACATTGTTCATGAACAAGTAAGAACATTCAGATAATATAGTACACAATATTCTTGAGCAACTGGAACCAGCGAAGCACATTTGTAATGGTATGTCATTTTGGTGATTGAGTGTACGTGTCCCCCCACGCCAAAACCAGAATGCACTGCAGAGACGGAGGGGGGGGGGGGGGGGGGTCTGCCTAAAATGGTACAGTGTGAACGTTACTCTTCATGTTGAATTCAGTCCAGTTTTGGCCTTGAAGCTCAAAACATTGAATTTGCAATACAAGGAAATTGTTAGTAAATGGATTATACGGTGCATAAAAACGTGATCCAATTATAAAAGGTTTCACATTGGAGGTTCCAGCCCAGGGAAGCGACCAAGACCTGATTCAAATACAATGAAAATGTCGTAACTGTAATTTGGAGGATCTTCCGTAACATCTTGTACCTGTCTTTCATGCCAAGACAAGGCATGAATATTAACAGAACTAAAATTTCTGAGGTTCGTTAATCCATAGACTAAACCAGATAGTCAACAGAGCATGAAACACGCCCGACATGTTGAACCATCTCATTTTTCTAAAGCTGTTAATGGTCAGCTTAAAGCATCTCCAGTAATACTAAAATGTTTTGCTAACATACGTCGCACTGACAATCCATTATTCACTTGCTCAGTTGCTCCAAGTCTTTGTTAGTTAAAGTGTGCTGCTAACTGTAGCAACAATACTAGCATTGGTTAAGGCTTGGTTTGCAATTAACGAAGGGAGGTAGATGAGAGCGATAGAAAGGAAGTAGATTAAAAAAAAATTCGGCTGACGCAAAGGAGAGAGAATGAGACGAGAGAAATAACACAGGGCCTTTTTTTATCTTAACAATTTGACAATCACCTTGGTTGAGAATCAAAATTAAACAATCACAAAATTAGACACACTTTATCACTTTATGTCATATAACAAACACTAATTAGCTATGTTCAATCAAAATGTAATGCATTTTCACCTTTTATCAAACAACAAATGTTTGAACATAATTGACCATATATTACTTGAACAGGCTTCCAACTACGAAAAAAACTCTCACAATAAAAGCTCCTTCTCTAGCGAAGTCATCATCAGAAGAAAAAGAATCTGCACATTGGTACAATAATCATACACCACGTTCTCCATCAGATACCAGTGATCCGATCAGGTTAAGACACCTGAAGTCTATAGCGAATAGTCTTCACCACTAAATTACTAAGCAGGACTATCAGCGATTCAGCGCACAGATCGTTCACGAGATTGTCATGCTACTCTGTTGCTTCAGAACTCTCAGTCTTCTACAGATCCTGTCAAATAATGGAAAAGTTCGGGAAAGTAATTCTGTTTATTTTTCCACAATAGTAAGCATCTTACTTCACTAGGAAAACAAAAAATGTGGTAAGAGCCAAAGGACAAGCAAAAACTTGCTCGAGCAACAAATCCACATTTCACCAAAGCAATGAAGCAGATGCAAGGACACAAAATGAAGTGCTATTTTTTATGATGCGTGTATGCAACCATTAGCACCCAAATCAAGTTCACTTGTAATATAATATACACTGGGACACAATGTTTCCACAGACACTATCATGGAAATCCATCCATTTCGAGAGGTCATTTTGTTAAATACAAAGCGTTGAGCAGTTAACATCGACCCTCCATAGAGCTACCACTGAGGATCATATATATATATATGGGTTATCCTTTCTACACAATACTGTCTATTACATTATGCTTTCTTCCATCAACACTCGACATTTGGCCATGCATAATATGATACCAAATCCCACATCGATGAGAATTATTGGATGTAAATCTAAAGGATTTTATCTCTTTCAACAGCATTTAACTTTTTGGGAATGAAGATGATAAAAAGACTTGTTAAATTGTGGCTGATAGAACTCTGGGTTTAGTGCCACATGGTTGGACCATATTTGGGCCAATGGTGGCCTAAATGCCAACTGATTTCTGTTTGAAGGGGCTGACGAGCACTGACGGGGAAATTGTAGTATCGCAATCTCATAATAGTGGGTGGGAAGAGATTGAGAATTATTAGATATAGATTTAATGATTCTATCTCTTTCAACGACGCTTTAACCTTTTCGCTAGAGAGGATGAAAAGACTAGTTAAGGTGTTGTTAGTAGGGCTGTGGAATTGGGATGCTACACAAACACTTGCATTGGCAATGCTCTAGATAGGTGAGAACAAGTGTGCTAAAAAACTGGTTAGTATCTTTTTGGTGGGTTCCAAAAGAGAAACTATGAATGATTGAGCTATCTTCCACATTGTAACTACTGTCTTATCCTGGTCCAAACTACTAAAGTTACTCCACATAGTCAGATGACAGTGTGACTGGCGACCAAACATAATACAACGGCAACAATGCCAAAACCGCTGGATGGGCAAAACATACCATTGTCAGATCAGAAGCTTACTCACTCATTCAACACAGCATATTCGTTAACTTCAACAAATTAAAACATCATTCCTGAAGTACTCACAGGTTACCAATCCTAACTATACCCATGAAGTCATTTAATTTGCCTCTATACATTAAGCCACACTACTCAGAGCTCACCTCGATGGAGCACTCAAGTGGAATTCAGGCATTTCACACCTCAAATTTGACCTACAATTTTGAGCTATTCAACAACCACAACATTAATAAAGTGGATTAGGTTTAGTAGAACTCCTGCCTACACAAACTAGTTGTTAATTGCTTTCTCTTCTACAAACTTGACATCATCTCTGCCTTAAGTTATTCAATAATATCCAAGCTTGTCATTCCCACAAAGCAAACAATAGAACCTTTTCTAAGACTCAACATGCCTTGTGCATCCAAGATCAATGACCATATAGGAACCCATAATGCACACAAATTCAAGGTACCAGTATCCATAGGAGAACAAAGCAACTGCAGCCGAATACCAGAAGTGCGTATTCCTAGCAAAATGCCCATCAACTACAACTCCTCCCCAAATACTAATGCAGTGAAGTCAAGCAATCAAAAAATAGAAATAAGCAAACAGAATAGCACAAACCTTCTCCATCTTCCTCTTCCTCCTCATCACCTTCCTCAACATCATCCTCCTCCTCATCGTAATCAACCCCATAAATATCATTCAAGTACTCCACAGCAGCCAGAGTAAACACCAACTTATCTGAATCCAACACATCGAACAAGTTCAAGCTCCTCGGAGTTAGTATCTTCAAAGTCCCAATATTCCTGCCCGATTTCGCCACATTATCCTCCACCGCCGTCATAAAGAACATCGCCTTCTCCTTCGGATCGAGCCCCCACCGCCTCATCGCCGCTATAAACTCTTTCGTCTTTGGCCTCTCAAACTTCTCCCCAAACTCCTCCACCACAATACTGTTCACAGCAGCGCTAGCAATGGCCGTCGACATTGCCAACCTTTTCTCCTTCTTATTCATCTTGATGCTCCAATCCCTAGGCTTCGGCCCAAAGATCACACCTCC
>JAOWBR010134421.1:0-13890 GCA_028571145.1 Dionaea muscipula
ACGACACGGCACGATTAAGTAAAATAGGCACGAAAAGCACGAAAATACATGACACGGCACGACACGACACGCAAGTTGAACGACACGGCACGACACGACACGTTTGACACCTCTAAGTCTGTCCACCATCACCCAGACGGCATCATGTCCCCTCCTAGTCAAGGGTAATCCAGTCACGAAGTCCATCGTGATATGCTCCCATTTTCACTCGGGAATCGGTAGGCTCTGAAGCTTGCCCGCAGGCCTCTGGTGCTCAATCTTTACTTGCTGACAAATCAAACACTGTGCCACGAATTCTGCGATATGTCTCTTCATCCCACTCCGCCAGAAGTGCTCTTTCAAGTCCCGATACATTTTAGTGCTGCCTGGATGAATGTGAAGCCATGAGCTGTGTGCCTCAGTCAACAACTCTATCCGAACCTCAGCATCGTCCGGAACACAAATCCGACCTCGGAATCTCAGCAACCCATCTGTCCCCGCTACGTACTCTGAATCTGCCTCTGTATCCAAACTGACCACAACTCTCTGACACTCAGAATCAACCTGCTGAGCAGTAAGAATCCGATCCACCAACGTCGGCCGCACTACCAACTGGCTGATCATCCCCTCAACACTGTTGGTCACTGGCTGAATCTCAAGCCGTCTGAACTCCTTGATCAACTGAGTCTGTGCAGTCAAACATGCCAAAATGTCGTCGGTCTTCCGACTAAGTGCATCAGCTACCACGTTTGCTTTACCGGGGTGGTACTGAATCGTCAAGTCATAGTCCTTCAACAATTCCAGCCATCTGCGCTGTCTCAAATTCCAGCCATCACCCTATCTAACTTAATACGCATCCATGAACTATCCCCTTGGTTATTACTCCAATTATGAAAACATCCCTGCCCAACCAAGTCCTCCAATCCATTGGCCGCACAATAACTCCTAAAATCCGGGCAAGGCTTCACAAAGATCCCCCCATATCCAATCTTTTCTCTTGAGAACAAAAAGGCATTAAAATCCCTTGCAACCATCCAAGGATCTGAACACAATGCACCAAAATCACAAAGGTTCTCCCACAAAGCACTCCTCTAACCAGCACTATTTCGAGCATAGACAATAGACAACTTGAAAGCGATCCCCCCCAATCTTATTCTCCACTAAACAGTTCAAAACCTGGTCGGACCCCGAGATCACCGTGACATCAATATCATTCTTATTCCACACACACCAGATTCTTCCATTCGTAGCCCACTCATAGTTATTAACAGGCCCCCATTCTTTACAACACCTTCTCAAGATTCTATGATGCTTATCTAATTTAACTCTAGTTTCTAACAAGCCACGTAAAGAAATCCGATCACTGGCAAGAAAATGCCTTATTTCAACATGTATCTCGGCCCTATTGAGACCCCTTACATTCCAAAAGCCGAGAATCATGGGCACACATCGAAACAGGATCCATCACCACATCACCCTGCTGAGAATCAGCAATATGAAGCTAAGGTAGGCTCATCATGGCATGCTGACCAACCATAACTGAAGCATTCAATTAGTTAAAACCCTCCTCCCCAACACTAGAATCCTGTAAGACAGAGAAACGAGAAGCAGACCCGAAGTTCACCGTTCTACTCTCCTCCTGACCCACCCGGGAACTACCTCCTCTCCTAACCACAACCCATCTCTCCTTCGGCAAATCCTTCCCTTTATCAGCAGCTTGCAACACCTCCTTGTCACTCTGACTCCCTTCATTAATCACAAAACTAGCTCCCCCATTTCGCATTCCTCTACGGACATCATCCCTCTTCTTCCAACACATCACAACTCTATGTCCCCAGGCCCTACACACTCCACACTTCACCGGGAGCCACTCAAAGTGAACCTTCTGCTTAACCAACCTCCCAGCAGTATTCCTAAAATCAAATTCCTCCACCAAGTCATGACTCACATCTACATCGACAAGAACTCGGGGAAAGGAAATCCTACCCTTCACTACTGTCCGTGTAAATTGGGCGACCCACCTTACTCGTCCGTCTATCCAGCGATCTCAATCCCCAGAGCTCAAGCTCCAAATCCGGGAATTGGATCCAGGTAGGGATGGAGACAAGGAGCTGATCATCCATCACAAAGTGAGGAGTCCATTGTCTAAGCACCATCGGCTTCGAATTAAGGAACCATATTGTGCCAAGAATAGAATCTCTATCCTCTCTGAATTGAAAACGAAACAGAATGTAGCCCCTATCATGAGCAAGAACCTTCGGCATCTGAATCTCCTTCCACTGGCTCCGCACATAACCAATCATTTCTGAAAAAGGAACACGATCCCCCAGAACATATCCAACTAGAGCATTTGCCCAATACTCACGCTCCTCAGCCACATCCTCCACTGAGAACTCAATCAACTCCTCTCTTCTCTCCAATCGGGATAGCTGATAACCCCTTCAGATATCCCTGTTGCCTGCGATGGATCTCTGATAATCCACCTCCTCATCGTCCCTTTCTTCACCTCGTCGGAAAGCCTCCAAGTAAGGCTTCTCAATTTCCGACGGAGCCTCATCCAGAGTCAACAAACTCACACAGGGAATAGGAGTTGGCTACTTACCAATCGACTCCTCCCCCAACAGAGCCTCCTCCTTAACCAGCACATCCACCAAGTCCTGAACATCCTCAACCCTAACTTCCCCTCTCGAATCCACCAAGTCCCGAACATCCTCAGCCCTAACTGCCCCCCTCGAAGGTTGATTAGCCACCGTTGAACCACCCCGAGCCTTTGGAGGTAGATTGCTGACAGTGAACTTGATTGTTAATTTGTTATGATGGTAATGCTACTTGAAATGTGAGTGTAAATCACAATTCCCCAACTAAAAATTTTCAATAATTTACTTATTATTTATTTCAGATTAAATAATTATCATAATTAGTTAAAGGGACAGGTTACAGAGTCAAAATTAATACAAAAACATTGCCAAACTTTTTTCTGAGATGTTTGAGACGATACAAAATAATGGATGCGTTTAAAATATGTCTTGAATGATATACGAAAAAAATCATCAAAAAAAAAAAATAAATACCGAAAACGACTTCATCCGGACGCTTTTCGGACCTACTTTGGCCGATTTATATATACGCATACTACATCTATTGATCCAGAATGATTTGAGACGATTTGAACCATTGGATGTGTTTAAAATGTATTTTTATGAGTGTACAAGAAACCACATCGAAACATAAAAGGTTAATCCATTAACCACAAAAAGAAAAAACCACCGAAAAATAAAAACTCTATAGACACGAATATATGTGCGTTCAATCAATACTCAAAAGGTAATTAATACAATGATTTTTTAGATATTTTAAATATATTCAATGATTCAGATTGTCTCAAATTATTTCGGATCCAATTAATGTAATTTAGTGTCAAAATCAACTCAAAAAACGTTCGGATGAAATTCTTTCCGATTTTTTTTTTTCGATTATTTCTTTTCTAAACTCTTAAAAACATATTTTAAACGTATTCAAAAATTCAAATCATCTCAAAATATCTACGAATACTCTATAGAGTCAAAATTTAATTTTGTCTCCGTATCGCGTGCGTTAGTTAAATTTATAAATTTTACTTTAAAGATCAGACATTTAATGGTGCGCATCAATTCAACGTGGCCTACGGTTCAATAATTTAAGACTGAATGGGTTCCACCAACGAATCAACCAGCCCTATTATTCTCGCAAGGCTGGAAGCCGCCGCTCCACCAGCTCGCTTCACACTTCACTCCACGTGCTCTGCCGGAAACCCTCGGTCCTTGCTGGCGGCTGGCGCCACACCTCCTCCTCCTCCTCCGGTCAACTGCGTTTCACATGAATCTCTCAACTCAAGAAACAGATTCTCATTCAATTCAGTAACTGATCCAACTAACAATACGGAGGTTGCTGCAATGGAGTCCTGACTCTTCACCCCTTCTTCTTCTTCTCCCTCGCCCTCTACAATGGAGTCCACCGCTCGTCTCGATTACGTTCTCTTTCAGCTCACTCCAACCAGAACCAGGTATGCGATCAATCAACTCAGTCTCCAAAACATGTTCCATTTAACTCTGTGCTGAAGCAACTTTTTTGCTCTATTAGATGTGATCTGGTGATCTTTGCTGGCAAATCGAGCGAGAAGCTCGCCTACGGGTTGCTCCAGCCGTTCCTTTCGCATCTCCGGGCGGCTAAGGATCAGATTGACAAAGGTGGTTACTCCATTACTCTCCGGCCACCGTCCGCTGGCTCCGGCAACGGCTCCTGGTTCACTAAAGCCACACTGCAGAGGTAAGGAAGTTCGTGAGGTCGTATCACTGTGTTTTGGTATCGATCTGGAATGTATGATTGGTTCGGCGGTGTGATTTTTGTTTAGATTTCGTTGTTGTTTTTGGTGGATGTGATTGATTGATCTAGCATGGTTTGTGAATTAGTTTTGTGAGGTTTGTTAGTACCCCGGAGGTGCTTGAGAGGTTTGTGACGATAGAGAGGGAGATCGAGCATATTGAGAGTTCGATTCGGTCCTATAAGGCTTCCAATGGCGGCGGTGCAACTGATGCTAAAGGTACGGCTGTTGTTTGATTTCGGAATTTAATTAGGAATTCTGCACCTTTTTATGTTTGGGAATTATGAATATGTATTAAGATTAGGTATCTGACTGTTTCTATAGAAAATTGGGCATCCATGGATTGAACTCACGACCAACTCAAGCATTCGGCTGGGACATAATCCTACATCCACCTCCACTGATCATTAGTATTTGTTTATGCACTTTTTGGACTAAATCAAATCCAGATCTATTGTAGTAGTTGATTATTTTGATGATATCCTCAATTGCACTAGGTGCCCGCATCTCAAACAGTCAAACTAAGACGCAATCGATCTAGCAGCCGCCTATTGCTTTTGAAAACAGTCAAAACCTGGAATTGAATTGTGCATGGGCTTCCTTGCAATACGTCACATCACATCAGTATGTTGTATTCATGTTTTACTCTGCATGGGATTTTTCACGTGTAATGTTTGATGTGAAGATGTTCTTGCCCAGCTTCATACAAATTTACAAATCGGATGCAGCTTGATTAGCAATTAGTTTTTCCGACTGGAGGTTTATTTCATAGCCTAACAGAAGTTATGTTTTCCGATTTGTTGTAATCTTTGATGCATCTTGGTGATCCTTGTTGAACAGGTGGACTGTTTGGTTAAGAACAAAATGCCTCACAAAGAAACAAGTGTTCGAGCTTTAATTTTTGTTTCCTTTATCTCTAACATGAATTTTCTCCAGTTAGGTTATTTCTCCTTATTTATCAGTAGATTGTTCATGGTATGATGACAGTCAACAGTATATGTTGTACTAGATAAGTTATCAAGCATTGGTTTTCCTGGGTACTCCTTTATTACAGTATGATGTACTAGAAATCGAATCAGTATTAACCAAATGATGGGTTTACCCCTTTGAGAAGATTTACATAGTCGCATTGCATCTGACAGGGAATGCATCTCTTGCTGATGACTATTCAAAAAGCACAGCTTCTTCCCGTAAGGTGTGATTTCATCCTGTGAATTCTCTTTAACTTTCCTTTGCTATAAATGAACTATGGTTCTGCATGTTTTGTTGTATTCTAAACACTTTCACTGATTGATTGCCAGCCCAAGAGTGGGAGCGTGGGAAGCACTGATGATGTGCAGGATGAAAATTTAAAGTAAGACACCTTCTGCATTTTTCAACTAATAATATATGCCCAAATGCCATGCATTGAGTGCTTTTCATTTTTCATGAACAGGTTTCGCCTTCAGCATGTTCTAGAAACCCGGAAGACGGTCCTTCAAAAAGAGCAAGCAATGGTATTCGCAAGGGCCTTAGCGGCTGGATTCGAAATGGACAATTTGGGGCACCTTATATCCTTTTCTGATGCTTTTGGGGCTTCACGCTTGAGGTATAACAAAATGACTCTGTTTATGCATCCATTACCCCATTGATTATCTTCCCCTTATTAAAATTGGGGGAAGAGTAAAAAATGGATTTTGTGCACTATTTCTTTAGTTTTCATACAGACATACACAACTTGCATAGTCTACCGAATCTAACTTGAGGCTGGTATAAGTCTATAATATTAAGTAAGTCATGAAAGTTCCAATGCAAAAATCTCATTTCAGTGGAATTAACTGACAAGTAAGAACAAGATGAAGTGCCTGAATCTTGATTGAAGCCTTAGATTTGTGCTTTTTGGACCTTTTAGGGCAGCATGCATGACCTTCATGGATCTATACAAGAAAAAGAATGAAGATAGGCTTTGGAGGGACGAGGTAGCAGCAATGCAGGCATTCCCTCAGCCTGAACTGGTGTACACAGGAACATCTGGAATCATCCTTACTGGGGAAGTTAATGAAACAACACAGAATTTCACGAATGCTGCTAATAATCACCACATTTCCAGTGGAAAAGTCGGTGGTCCTACGGATTTGTCACTGTCTAACTCAACTACTAGTCATGGAAGTTCAGACATCAATCCAGGTATCAGGGATGTGGCATCTTGGTTTTAAGTGCCATTTGTTTGTAATAACTAGAGTTGCAAGATTGGGTAACATCATCCAGATGCGATAAACTCTCATGTGGTCCAGGATTATTTCTATCCAGCTGATTTTAGTGTAGTAATCAATGTCCCATCGTTATATTTTGAATCTGATAGGACTTTGTACTGATAATTTCCTCCTTCAACCTTATGGTCTCTGAAAGCGTACCTACAATAGTTTATTCATACAAAGGGTAGCCTCAATACTTGAATATTGACACATTTTAGGAGTTGTTTTGTGCATTTTGATGCCTTACTGCACATGGATCTCATTTTTTTGTCCTTCTTCTATGATATAATTCAGTCAGGAACTTTTGCATCTGATCCTTTATAGTCACTAAGCTCTGGCCTGAATAATGCTAACAAGTTACTTCTTTGTTATTTTGTTCAAGAACATATTATTCTGAAGGCCTAACTGTTTCATGCTAACTTTCTGAGCTCTACTAACCATGCAGATATCACCTTCCCTACATCTGTTCACTTGCCATCAGATGATGCGAAGGTCCAAATGCCATTTCCATGGGCACATGCTCCTCAGTACCCGCCCAATTTTCAGGGTCCCATTTATCAACAAATGCCACCGTATCACGGATTTGTCTACCCTGGAATGCCATATTATCCAGGAAATATGCAGTGGCCTCCGAACTTGAAAGACAGTGTTGATCGAGAAGCAGATGGTCCCACTATTAGCATGCCATCGTCCAAGAAGAAAGAAGTAACCTTTAGTAGAGAACCAGAAAATGAAGATTCAAATGATTCCACTGAACTCAGTGACTCCAGTTCCGAGAGTGATTCTTCAGTGGAACGACCACATAGGAGGAA
The DNA here is from genome assembly GCA_028571145.1 of Dionaea muscipula. Lineage (NCBI taxonomy): Eukaryota > Viridiplantae > Streptophyta > Magnoliopsida > Caryophyllales > Droseraceae > Dionaea > Dionaea muscipula. Next base: position 7,386 of record JAOWBR010134421.1, read on the forward strand.
GCAGGGGAAGAAGTCCTCGAAAAAGGTCGTGATACGCAATATCAATTATATTACTTCAAAAGGAGATGGAGCGAAGACCGGTGCCCCCGAGGCGGATTCATCTGATGAAAATGTTTACTTGGCTTGTGGTTCTCTCAAGCAACAAGTGGAGGAAGCTGTTGGTTCTTTTGAGAAGCAACATAGGTCCACTTCCCTTCACAAAAAGAGAAATACGCACCTCAGTCCCAACGATCCATCAAGTATTTCTGCTGATCTTGTTACTGAGGACGAGCTTCTAAGGAATGAGATTGATAGGGAAAAGAAAGGAAACGGGAACTGGGATTTCCTTCAGGAGCTCTTAGTAAGGGAAGACACTGATTCAAGTAGTCGTCAACAGCACTCAGTCCAGGCGGAGGAGGAATATTTTACGATCAACACTTTTAAAGCTCAAAACTCATCTGAATTTGACCTGCATGGTGAGGAAACAAGAAAGAAGAAACTGATCCCTACCGATCCTTTTCTTGTGCCTGAAAAGGAGTTGGGCAATGATGATAATGTAGGTAGAAGTTCCTTTGGAAGCTTTGAAGCCAGTGAAGATATTCGTCTGATACCTAAAAGGGATAGTATACCTGAATTGTTCTTACTATCTCAAAGACATGAAGAAACACAGACTGTTTCACAACTGACATCTGATTGTGCGCCTGGCTCTTCTCTAGTCAAGATTCAGAGTAGTGATGATTGGATAATATTCAAGACTTCAGATATGCCAACAAATGCAGAAGGAAGCATTGATCTCGGTGGTGTTGATGGGAAGTATTTGTCACCATGTGATGCTCAGAATGAGAACAGGAAAGAAATAATTGATGATTCTTTCATGGTTCAAGCTCAATTGTCAGATGATAATTTCAATTCTCGATTGAGAACTGATATTGTCATGGTGCCCGATATTCTTGGTGCATTGGTAAATGAGTATGGTTCACCTGAAGTCCAGCAAGATAAGCCAGAATCTGTCGGCTTTTGTGAGCCAAATGACCTGTACATGGTGCTTGATCGTAATGCTGCAGTGGAACAGACCATAGTCCCTTGGAATCCTGAGCTTGACTATGAAAATAATAAATCCATGATTGAAGCTTCAAAAAATCATACTGATGGAGATGCTTGTGTTGACCCTATGCCCGCCCCTGATGGTAAGGGTACTATCAATAGAAAGACTGGAGCTACAGATGTGAAAAATACAGTTAAAGATGCAAGGGCAAAAGGCTTGAGTGGATCTTCAGTGAAAGGCAAACCTGAAACACTATCCACAAACAGAAAGCCAGCCTTGGGAAGCAGGACAAGGGCTCTGAATGGCTTACTTCACAAGGTATTCAACTGACTTCAAAAGAAAAGAGTATCTGCATGGATAGTTGTTTCATGCTGACATGATCATCTTTTCTATGCATCATTTTCATTGGATCATATCCTTCATTGCGCTTACTTGCATGCTGTTTCAATGTCATAGAGAACTCATATTTCTTAACTTGATTTGTGTCACACCCCGACTCCAATGGGGGACGTGACCGACATGTGGATTACAGTCCACGTAATCCTTTTTGATTAACTAAAAATATTTATCTCATTAAATCATGATATCATAATTAATCCCACAAATACTACCTCAAATTCCGATTTCACAATAACTCAACCTCTTTAAAACAACCTAAACATAATAGTCTTAAATTCTCATACTTAAATCCCAAATTAAATCAACTAAAACAATAGATAAGAACTAAACAAATATAGAAAACCCTATGAGGTCAAACTAGTCTAGAGCATCATCAGCGCCCTCCATCTAAGTGTTTGAACTTGAAAAATAGGGAGTAGCAACTGTTAACTATGAAAGTTGAGTCAATGCCTAGGCACTGGGTAGAAGCAAATAATATACTTCTAGAAAGATGAAAACAAATGGCAAGGAACGACCATAAAGTTTCAATAACAAGTGACCACAGATCATTAGATAAGAACATGGCGAATCAGAAGAGCATGCAAAAACAATAACCAACAGTCAACCGATAACTCAATCGACATGCTCCTAAATCATAAACATCAATCGATATCAACAAAAGGTAGCATATCAGATGCGTCGGGACCAGTTCACCAATCCAGTATTAGGATGGTGTATAAGTAATCATAAATCATAGCCATCAATAAATCTCATTAGTTATGAACTTCCTATAATCGATCTCATAATCACAGCAAGGGTGACTGATGGGCACCCGTTGAGCATTCTAGGGTCACTTCCCAAGGATCTCTCCCTTAAAAATGGCCAGAGTCACTTCTAATAAAGATTGCCCCCTGAACTTTGTTTGACTCAATGAGGTCCAGAGTCACCCTCACGAAAAGTTAAGTCCTAGCCTTATAAGATGTATCACAATGTCACAAGTACTCAAAAAAAGAATATTAAACAATCATGGTCACAATATCAGGCTAAATCAATCAACTGGATATAGTAGTAGAATAGTTACATAGGATAGACCAATCACATCATAATCATCAATTATCAATATCATGAGACTATCAAATAGGAATAAGTTTTACAGTGTATGCTGACCGTAAGAAAATGAGGGTATCAAAGAAATATTTCGGGAATCTAAGGAAGTCAAGTGTTCTAGATAATCACCTATAGTTCGAGCAAAATATCTCAATCACCGAATTAAACCTGTCAAGAATGAAGTCAAGCTAGAGAAGGAATAAGGTGTCCAATGTTTCCATGGTCCCCTAGGACGTTAAATAAATATTAATCCGTTATCAAACTAAATCCAATTATTTATACAACTATGTTCACGTTTAGACATAAAATGCACATACATATAGGTCTCAAGGCTTTTTCTAGTTAAAAATTTTTAGCCATAAAATTCCCTCGTCACAAATCAAGGAAAAAAAGTTCTAATTTTTGTCTCCTTGGTTTGATGTTGTGGCTACTATACAATCAAGAAACAGGAAGAAGAGAGTAGACAGAGGAAGGAGGAAGTACTGCTTCGGAGGCAAAAGCGAATAGCTGAAAAAAGTTCTGGCATTGGGCGTTTGCCAGCCATGCCTAAAAAGCCTCAAAGTAAAGTTGTCCCCACCTCAAATAGGGTCGAGAAACCAAAGACCCAATCATCATTAGGTGAAGAGTCGAAGAAAGCGACAAAGCCAGTCTTCAGGAGTTCCACCATTGAGCGTCTAGCCGCTGCGAGGATAGATAAGAAGGTTACAACTACTACTCTTAAATCCGGTCCGCCTAAGAAAGAAGCTTCTAATGTGAACGGTTCAAATTCAAGCAGAGCATTGCCAATAGCCAGACGTGCAGAGGACAGCAAACTGAATCGCAAGAAGAGTACGAATCCTCCTAACGAAACTGTATCTGGTGATGTTTCTGAGGTCATCTGGTCTATTTCAGATGTGAAGGCAGAAAAACATAGCAAGGCTGCCACTGTAAGCTCAACACCAGAGTTTTCGGCTGGAGTATGTGCCCATGACATTGTTGAAGATTTTGAAGGCATCAAAGAGCTGCACGTCACATCTTCAATCACTAATGGAGAAGCAAAGCCATGTTTTTTGAATGGCAACTGCTCTGTAAAATTGGACTCTATTGAAGTTGACAACATCAGAATACCAGAAGTGCTGATGCTATCTCCTGATGGTATTCAGATTTGTGGTGATCAAGGTGGTATCGCTTCCTTGTCGACCACTCCTTATGTGCCAGAGTCGGCCGAAGGAGACCTTGGTTCTGCTTTGACTGTCAAAAACAAGGGTATCGGAATCAGAAACTCTACCGGGTCCCCTGAAATTTCTGAGGTAGAGGAATCCACTCCTCCACCAACCAATGGAATGAGTCCAGATCCAGTATATTCCAGGAAGAAATGGGACACTTGTGAAAATTCTCCCAAGGCTAATAGCAAAGGGATTAGAAAGCTTCTCATGTTTGGTCGGAAAAGTTGAAGCTTTTCAAGATCTGAATGCTTGACACTCTGTGAGTTATGTTTGCCAATTCTTTGTATACTTTATCAGTGTCTTGTTATATGGCCATGTCTTGCACATATGACTGCAGAGCAGAAATGGTGGCCAGCGGGAAACTCTGTTATTTTGTCAAGGAAGTATATTGCGTGAATTATGAGTGAATGGTACATGTCAAGTAAGTAACCTATATACAGAATAAGGCTTTTGATTTGTGATACCATGTTTGCACAATGGATTTTTTTGTCATACATATGTAAATTATCCAATAATGTGACACTTCCAAGTACAGTTGGTGGCTGGGTGCACAATCCGCCTTCTTTCTCACATATTATTCTTTTCCCCGTGGGTTGTAAAGTTTGGTCTTTGCCATAATGTTTGTTTCCACTGCAATGCTGGTGGTACCGTGGTAGTCCTGTTTGCATTCTATTGTCCTGAAGTCCTTGATTTGTAAAAGATTTCCTTTGTCTGCAAGGGTGAACTATGATAACGATATTTACTTAAAAATTCTCTTGTTTATAATTCAATCAATCAATCACGTTATTTTTCACGGAAAAATAAAAGTGAATTATAAGAGTATTGTGTAATGACTATTAAGTGTGATACCGATGAATAGTAAAATTGGATTTTTTGTCTATCGAATTGAGTAAACTGGATTTCTTGAGGTAAAATTTATTAATGATTTCAAAAATTGATGTAGGGGGGAAATTTTCCCCCGATGACATGTGGACAAATGATTCAAAATTGGATCGTTCGGCTTGACTTGATCAAACTTATCTTTGTTAGCCCTAGCCGGTTGACCTCCACCACTCTTACCGGTCGACCACCTGCTTGCCCTCAGTCGGTTGACCGCTTGCCCTCAGTCGGTCAACCGTTGAACCCTCACCCTTGTCTATAAATACCCCGTCACTCCTCATTTCTCAGACCACTCCCTCTCTCTCCTCCCTAACCGATTAAATCTGCTCGGAGCACCCCCGCTCTTCCTTGCCTTGCCCAGTCAACCAACCAGACTTGCCTAGAGACTTGCCCTACCAGACCATTGGTCGATCAGTCATCTCCCAGCGGTCGACCGTCGAGTAGGACTTGCCCGGACCTTCCTTGCCTGACATCCCCGATCGACTGGTGATCCTTGACCGGTCGACCGCGCGGACAGTATGTCCTCCTTGTTCGACGACCATCTCTTGCCCTGCTCAACCTCCATTCGCCCGGCCACCTTGTTAGGAGTCATCTTCGGATCACCTTTCAATTCTCTCCCGAACTGACTGAGTCCTCCGTCGGCCGGAGCCACCTCCATTCCTGTTGACTCGGAACTTTGATGTGTGCCCTGAAAAAGTTCTAGGTGCAGACCGTCCTCGGATTTTTCTAGGAGCATCAAAAATTATGGGTATGAGTTATTTATAAGAGAGCCTCTAATCTCCCCCCCTCAAACCCAATTTGGCGTGACTCATTGTCGGTTTTAAAAATGAGGGCTGCTTTTTTCATCCCCAATTGGTGGTCATCCTTTCCCCATCCTTTCCCCACCCCATTATACGTATTCCCGTTTCTTTTTTTCTCTCTTTTTTTCTTTTGTTTTATTTTATATTCTAAAGTAGTATTTTGGTTATTTTTGACTATTTTTTCGTGTTATTTATTTTTTATTTTTTTCGTGCTATTTTTGTTTCACCTAAATATGTCTTCAGTTTAGAATGAGTAGACTTTACCTTATAAAAGTACAATATTATGAGTTACATATAAAAACATATATAAAAATCAAGTGTTTTCTTGGTTAAAAGAGGTGTCAGTAATGACTAGTCTAAAATATGAAAAAATTCATTAAAATGAAGAAGGATATTCATGTTAAGTGTTTTATTGATTAAAAAATATATCAACAATGATTAATCTAAAAAATGAAGAAAGACATTGAAATGAAATGACAATGGAAGTTGTATAGCATAGAATATATTATAGCAGTATAACAAAGAATATATTTTATATAAAAAAACAAACATAAAATAAAATAAAAAATAAAAAAAAGAGTAAAGGAAAATAAAAATAATAGAACAGAAATAAGAAAAAAGAATGGAGGTAAAGAAATGCAAGAAAAAAGAACGACAAGAAAAGCCAACTAAAAAGAAAAAAGAAAGAAAACAAAAATAAAAAGAAAAAACAAAGAAAACAGAGAAAAAACAAGGAAAAAGCAAACTAAAATGGGGGGCTAGTTTTGTCTTTTCATTCTATTTTGTCCTTCCTGAGGGGAAGCAAAAATACTCACAGATTTTCCCCGTACGGCCCCCCATCCCCTACCCCGTATGCATGAATTTTTCCATCCCTCAAAACTTTTCAACACCACCATGCCTATATACCACTCTCAGGTCATGTTTGTTTTACGGATGCGATAGTGTAGAATAATTAGTGAAGAGGGATAAGAAAAGGGATAAGAAATAATGGGATAAGAAGAGGGATAAGGAATGATGGATAATAATTTTATAAATTTGTTTGTTTTGCGGATAAAAATCGACGGGATAAAAATTTTGACCTACGTTGACCGGCGGTCAACGCCGTTGACCAC
>JAOWBR010134643.1:0-11831 GCA_028571145.1 Dionaea muscipula
ATTCAATCTCAGATGAACAGTACACTGTCTCACTATTCACCCACTACCAACAGTAATCAATCTCAGCCTTTGATCTCACAAATCCAATGGCCCACAAAAGTCCACTCTTACTATTCCAAAGAGGGCATCCTTATTTGAAACTAATTCTTCACTTAGTTATTGTCTTTTTTTAAATAATACTAGGATTTACCCGTATCTTCGGCACGATGAACACTACACCCCCTTAAATTAATTAAAAATAATAATAATAAATTAATTTTAACTGGTTCAAGAAAATATAGTGTTTATCGTGTCAAAGACATAAATTTTTTTTCTCCTTATTTTCTCTCTCTTTCCACTTCCTCTCCCTCTCTCTTTTCTTCCACTCTCTCACATGTATTTCCAATTGGACAAAGGTTTGAAAAAATTCAAACACTTCGTTATTTATATAATGGATATTATATAAAAATGTGTTTCTATCCCAAAAATAATAAATGATAAAACAATAATATTATCGTCAGAGTAGGTAATAAAGTTGAGATAATTAGACCACATTTCAAAAATCGTTGATAACGCTTTTGAAACCGTCAGTTACGGTTCCATCAAATAAGAGAATTAAAATCGTAACCTTGGATCATATAGTTCCACACGGTTCTAGAACCGCGGATTACAATTTGACTTACATAACCTAGTAAAAATCGTCTATTTTATCATACAACCAAACAGGCAATAATACATACTAAAGGCCTAATATGTGTAAATGTCTGTTTTCCAAACAAAAAAAAAAAAACGATAGTTCATTAAATAGTCCGACGCGTAGTTTAACACATAAATCTTTGCATTGAGCTAAAAATAGTAAATGGGTCGAATACTTAGTAAGGGTATCAAATCTTCGATTTTGACGATTTGCTCCCAGTAGAGATATAGCTGACATTCATCACCTGAATGACTGAAATCAATTTTTTTTAGAAATACATTCACATTCAATGAGTGGTAGGGATAAATCTAGATTGGTGGTGGCTTTTAAGCTACACCAATGAGTAGAGTGACAGAGATAAGTCTTATACGGTTAGATTAATCTTTTAATAATATTGGTTTCTCAATATAATATAAAAGGCATATTTGATTCATGGATATAAGATCTAAATAGTACTATGCATTCGACCCTATAGTCCCATCCGATATTCGATGTGCAAAATAATGCAGTGAGTTATTATCCAGTTAGCTTTTTATCCAACAAAAATGACGGATATTAAGTAATAAGATAGGTATTACTTCATATTCCGTCAATACAAGATAGGTATTAATTTTAGTTTTTGTTTTAACCGGAATATATGTATGTATTGTACTAGAAGTTACACGTGCCTTTGACACGATCAGATTATACTCTCTTGAATCTTTTAAAAATATGCATTAATAATTTTTTACATAATTAATATCGAATCAAAATTATTAATACAAAAGGTAAATGATTTTGAATCCATTTACTATTCATATGAACAGTATCTCTCTAATACATTTTCAGTTCCACTCAGACGACGACACGTGTCCCACATGGAAGAAAGAAAGGGAGAGGGAGAAGAAAGAGAGGGAGAGGGAGAGGGAAGAGAGAGAGAAAATAGGGAAAAAATATTTTATTAATTTATTTTTAATTGATTTAAGGGTGAGGTTTTTATCGTGCCCAAGACACGGGTAATCTCTACTTATATAACATAATCAAAGAAGTGGATAATGATTGTTGATAATAAAATTATATCAATACTAGTCTTATTTAGATAGTAAAAAAAAAATTAAAAAATCTGACAATAACTTTTATTAAAAATTTAATATTCATAAAAATATTTATATTTAACTATTAATATATAAGGTTAAGTTGTCATTGAGAAAGATAGGATTTAAATGGGTTGTGTGATATTTATAAATTTATAGGATTAAATGTCATGTTTATAGAAAAGTTGTGTAATCTATATGATAAAGTAAGACACATTTTGAATCTCTCTCTTAGTTGTCCTATGTGGACAAAAACAAGACTCTCATTGGCTACCTCTCTTTTTCCTTTCATATCACATCACATGATATTAAACAACCCATAATTTATTTTTATTTTATATGTTATTATATAATTTATCAAAAATAAAAATATTATAGTAAAAATTTATAATTTTTTTACGAGAATCAAAACGAGTCTAATATCTCTTTCCCCCTTTCACATCATATTATACTACCCATAATTTTTTTAAATATCTTATTATATAATTTATCAAATATAAAAATATTATACTAAAAATTCATAACTTTTTACGAGAATCAAAACGAGTCTAATATTGATATAATTTTTTTATTAAAAATTATACAAAATATACAGAATGACACGAACACCATATGAACGCACGAATAATTTTTGTGAGAGTATATAAAATTATAAAGATGTTCACCGTACCAACGACACGGATAATTTCTAGTTAATAATACAAAATAGGTCAAGGTTTGAATCTCTGCTCTTAAAATGTCTCGGGATATTTTTCACCGTTGGATCGGAAAAAAAAGCGAAAAAACCTATTAGTTGTCGGATCCTTAATTTTCTAATCTCTAATCCCTAAATTTTTGGTGTTTTACGAGATAATTAATATTATGTTACGGAATAATTTATTTGAATATGATATGGGTGCACGGTTAACAAAACATAAAGATAATAATAAAATATGAATAATTAACCAAAGATATTAAAAGATTTTATAAAAGATTAAAACATAAAGAAAGATAAAGGAAATAAAAATTAATATAACATGGATAAGGTGAGGTGATTTTTTTTTTTTTTTTTGTAATATTAATATTTTTAGTAAAAACTATATGATATTATAGTCATTTTGTTTAAATTATTGAGGCGATCCAAATAAGACTAATATTATATAATAATTTATTATTTTATGATTTTTTTTTTATTTTTTCGTTAATTTTTTCAAATAATTGCTAAGGTATATTTTTTTATTGATTTTTATTCTTAAAAAATATGATACTCATCGTGACGAAAATACGGATAATCTCTAATTAATAATATAAAATAATTCAATGTTTAAATCTCGGGATATTTTTTACCGTTGAATTAAAAAAAAAAAAAAAAAAGGCGAGAAAGACATATTAGACATATTAGTGTAATACAGATGGTATCGATGCCCACACTCACTTAGTCCCTAGACTCCCTTGTGTGAAAAAGAAAGTGTGAGCCCATAAGTAGGAACAGGCCCAATCACTACCTCCAAGTGAAAGCCCAACCCAAAATAGATGGTCGACGTTGTATTTTACCAACCGGCCGCCACCCACCGGCCGGCACCGATCTCAACCACCACTCTTCTTCACCCTCCTCCCTTCTTCCCCTTTGCCCTGCTCCTTTTTATGGCATAAAATGTCTCAATTCTTGGCGAAACGTCCCAGGAATCCACTCCTTCGTCCTCAATTGAACCACCCTTTTCATCGTCAATCTCTCCATTCAGCCGGGATCCATGGCTGCCAACAACACTACTTCCACTGCTCTTCCTCCTTCATTTTCCCTCTCAATCGCCGACAAGGACGAAGACGAGCTCCCCGGTGGCAGGAACGGTGCTTTGATGGTAGCTGCTTGCCCTTGTGTCGTTTGCTTCATTCTGGTCCTTATAATTATTTTACCCATCCTAATCGTGAAGCTTCACTTGTTCTGTCGCACCCCTTTCCACCCTCTGTCCCATCTCCTCTACAAGAAAAATTGCTAAATTTTTCGAACTTGGGACATGGGTTTTCAGTTTCACCTCTGCCCGGAAAGTGTTTTCCATTGTATCAGCAATATTCTCATTCATTCCATGCTTTCCCTAGCCCTAGCCCTAGCCCTAGCCCTAGCCCTAGCCCTAGGTTTCGAGTACTGAAACAAATGTTGTTTCCAGTGCTTGGGAACTCGAATCCCATGGTCCTGATAGATGATGGGTTATCTGTTTCAGGTTCAGTCACTCATTTTGATTGCAGGGGCTTTTCTAGTTTTGGTCAAGAGAAGGAAATTGATGATGATGATGATGATGATGGTGATGTTGAGGGAGAATGTGACAGAAGAGGAAGTGGATCTTGTATGATGATGGAGCCGATTGGGAGTGCTGGTGCTGCTGATCCGGAGGAGGTTGAAAGGGTGTGTAAGGTGATAGAAGAATTGTTTGCATTAGATAGGAACATGGAGGCAGTGCTTGATGAATCTGGGATTAATTTGACTCATGATCTTGTTGTTGATGTTCTGCAAAGGTTTAAGCATGCTAGGAAACCGGCTCTCCGTTTCTTTTATTGGGCGGGTCAAAGACGACAAGGGTTTTCGCACGACTCAACGACTTACAATGTGATGATGAGGATATTGGGGAAGACTAGGCAGTTTGAGACTATGGTTTCCATGTTGGATGAAATGGGCGAGAAAACGCTACTCACAATGGACACGTTCATCATCGCTATCCAAGCGTTTTCTGGTGCAAAAGAACGCAAGAAAGCTGTTGGGATTTTCGAGTTGATGAAGAAACATAAGTTTAAAGTCGGGGTTGAAACCATCAACACCCTTCTTGATTCGCTCGGGAGGGACAAGCTTGGGAAGGAAGCTCAAACTCTGTTTGAAAAACTCAAGGGCAGGTTTACGCCTAATCTACGAACTTACACGGTTCTGCTAAACGGTTGGTGCAGGGTCAAGAACCTCGTAGAGGCCGGGCGGATTTGGAACGAGATGATTGACCGAGGTTTTAAGCCCGATATCATCGCCTACAATACTATGTTAGATGGTTTGGTGAAGGCTAAAAAGAGGTCCGATTCTATCAAACTCTTCGAGGTCATGAAATCCAAAGGGCCGGTCCCTAACGTGAGGACCTACACTATCTTGATCAATGAACTTTGCAAGCAAGGAAAGATGACTGAAGCCGGAGATTATTTTCAGGAGATGTTGAACTCCGGCTGTGAGCCAGATGCTGCGGTCTACACGTGTATGATCACGGGATTTGGAAATCAGAGGAGGATGGACAAAGTATATAGTTTGTTGAAGGAGATGAAGTCAAAAAGAGCCGGGTGTGTTCCCGATGCTAAAACCTACAATTCCCTGATCAAATTGTTGACGAATAGGAGAATGCCCGACGATGCTGTTAACGTATACAAGAAGATGGTCGGGGACGGGATTCAGCCCACGATCCACACGTACAACATGATGATGAAATCCTACTTTGTGACCGGCGATTACGAAATGGCCCGGGAAGTGTGGGGTGAGATGGCTCGTAACGGCTGCTGCCCGGATGATAACTCTTACGTAGTTCTCATCGGAGGACTAATAAGGCAAGGGAGATGGGAAGAAGCGTGTAGATACTTGGAGGAAATGATGGAGAAAGGAATGAAAGTTCCTCAACTTGATTATAACAAGTTCGCCGCCGACTTCTCCAGGGCCGGCAGACCCAATATCCTCGAGGAGTTGGCTCAGAAGATGAAGTTCTCAGGCAAATTTGAAGCCTCAGAAGTCTTTGCCCGGTGGGCTGAGATGATGAAGACAAGAGTCAAGAGAAGAGATCCTGTTGCTGTTAAGCTAGCTAGGTAGTAATGTACATTACGATTATATATCACCTTCTTCAATATCAGTTCAAGGTTGCAAATTAAGCGCTCAATGCTGTGATCAATAATTCTACTCAAGTCAATTCATTTGAGGCCAACTCCGGGCAATACTCATCTATGGCTCGTAGGGATATTGATATGTTGTAACTTATCATATCGGATGCTGATACTGGGAATGTTCATCAATAACAATCAATCAATTAATCCTCGCGATCTCATCTTATTGGATAAGATCAGCTATACGTATTCATATAATATATATGTATATATATAAGATTCTAGAAATATAATACGCTTGTTACACTTGGGAAATCCGGACATACATCCAAGTCTAGATACCGATCGGATGAAGGTGGTTTCGACTGGCGGAGGTATTTATAAGTTAAATATATCTATACATTGGTTACTTAATTTTATATTTATCAATCCATAATTAAGTCAGTATAAATTTCTATTATTATATCACTTTACATAATGGCACAGGAAAGTAGATTACTTCATTAAAAACTATAAGTCTACAAACCTGGACTATTTTCGAGAAAGATTGAACCTTATTAACGCCGACACAAAAGATACGTACAAATCACATGCAAAACAAGTAATGCTTCTACGGATTATCCACGGATTCCTACAAGTGTCCTTATCAACTGATATTATTTGTCGGAAATTCGATTGCACAGGCCGACGGATATATCGACGATCAAAATATTCCGTCGGTCAATATCAGTTGACAATTGCCGATGGATACACCGACCGTAGGTAGTGGCGGATCCAGGAATTATACAATGGGGGGACGACTAAAAAAAATTACAAGTTTTTTCAAAAAAAAAAAAAAAGAAAGAAAAGCGAGTAACACCTCCAATTTTTTTATTAAAAAAAAAGAGGGCGACACCTCCAAATTTTTTATTCATGAAAAATTCGAGTAAGTAAAAATCTGATTTATTCAAGTGAAAAATACCAAGTAAAAAATTCGAAATATTAATTATTCAAATCCGATTTTTTACACAAATATTTATTCAATACCAAAGAAAGAATACACAACTACAAGCACAAATATTTTGGATTCAGGAAAGTTTTTTATCATTTTTTTATCCATCAAATGTAAAAATTAGATTTTTAATTCAAATTTTACAAAATTTTCAAATCCAACTACATGAATCAATAAATAAAGAATAAAATTAGGAAGAATCAGAAATGAGAGGAGAGTAAGAGGGAGAGTTGACTATGAGGCTGAGGCATAGGGATGGGGGTGCAAACTGCCGTGTGAGATGTTGGATTGGGATATTAGGTTTTCATTTTCTCATTTTTTATGAACAAAGAATTTTTTTTTAAAAAAAAAAAAAAATAGGGAGTCAGTTGCCTCCCATTGCACCTAATACATCCGTCCATGCCCGCAGAATCGGCCCCTGAGAGCAATCCACCAATGCAAAGTGATCCTCTAGGCTCTAGTACCACTAATGTCTATTTGTGATGTTGAGGATGAAGGCGATTTTATGTAGAAAAAATCGAGAGAAAGTCGTGCAATGTGGATCAATCGAGAGAGAGTCGAAAAAGTACGACCGAGTTTTAAAAAGCCCATATAAACAATCCAGAATTCCGATGGTCATATTATAGGAAGGGAAAAGGGAAGGGGAGAGGCCTTAAACTCAAGATCTAATGCAATGTGGATTTGCAAGCTCCAATCATTTGGATAAACCACCACATGCTGGTTGCATGTGACTTGACACACATCGATAACCGACTATGTTATTTGAACGTAATGGTAGACGGAAGACAAAACAGAGTGACGTGAAAAGTGTTGGTCAGATGAAAAAAAAAAATCAGAAATTCCGCCAAATAATCACCTCTTTCGTTAAAAAATAAAATAAAAAAAATCTAAAAGATTCATCTCTTCCACAAAATATTACTCTCATCAATTCATTTTCTCAATTTTTTTTTTCCGTCTGACAAATAGCATGCATCAATAACACACTATGATCCTTTTAAAAATTTATTTCTTAATTTATTGATTGCAACAATAATTGGACGACTTGTATATAGTGGAAATTATATGCTTTTATTATATAATTAATATAAATCTGATATATATGATCCAGAAAAAAGGAAAAGCAATAAATGTAACCGGTAGGAATAGTTAATACTGCATAATCATCCAATTTATCAACAAAGAATCCTTGTGGATTGGAAAACTTTATAGAGGAATTAAACTTTCTATTAAATAAAGGGTTTTGTTTTGAGGCCGATTTTTCCACATTTTCAACTCACTGTTTTCAATTTACACGCAGTTTTGCATTTTAATTACCCACTGGCTTGAATTCATGATCGGGTCAATTTCCCCTTTTGCCCCTGAAAGAAAAACCGAAAAATAAAACAAACTATTAATAGCAAGAAACATTATATTCTTTATATTATATAATTTGAATAAGAAGATTATAGACAAAGGAAATGAAAACGAATTGCAATGTATGAAACATTGAGAAAAAGCACGTGGCACCTAGTAAGGATTAGCATATTTCTCATATAATATCCAATTATGAGACAACTTAATCACTACAAAAAAAAAAAAAAAAAACACAAAAAAAACCACGCTTTTATCGACGTCCGTCCATGTATATATATCTGTCGGTACTCCGTTGGCAAGACTCTATCTGTAGATTCTGTACGTAATCGGATAGAAGTAGCCCGTGCTTTTGACACGATGGACAATTCAATCCTTTAAATCAGTTAAAAATAATTTTTTGAAAAAAATTTTAAAAAGAAGATATGTATATATGAGACAACAAATCTCTACCATTGTTTATGTTCTTCCTAAATAAATCTTCACCATCCTTTATTTCACCATTCAAATTTTTAAAAATCTATCTTCTTTATAATGTAGGTGGAACAATCCGTCGGCAAAATTGGGGTTGTTAATTAGTGTCGGATTGAGTATTCCGTCCGCTGTAACCGACAGATTAATTAATAAAGCCATCGGTGTAGGGGTCGACCGTGAGTTTATGAGGGCCCAATATAAGTTTTGAAACGTAGACCCTCTGCTTAAGTGAGGTATGAGAGAGAAAATATTAAAAATTGATGGATTGAGAGAATAAATTTACGATTAATTATTATGCGATGAAGGAATTTTTTTTGAAAAATCGAAGAAGCCACTTGATTTTTTTTAATTTTTTTTTTTATCAAACACCTATCAATAACCATTGTAAAATAAGACTATAAGGGACCCCTAATTTTTTTTTTTTTCCTTCTTTAGGGGGCCCAATGAGCATGTATTGGCGGATTGCCCTCTGGGCCGGTCCTGTGGTCGGTGTATCTGTCGGCAATTGCCAATCGATATTGACCGACGGAATATTTTGACCGTCAATATATCTGTCGGCTTGTGCAATCAAATTCCCGACAAATAAGGATATCAATTGATAAGGACACTTGTAGGAATCTGTGGATAATCCGTAGAAGCATTAATGCTTCTATTACTTGTATTGCATGTGGTTTTGTGCGTATCTTTTGTGTCGGCGTTAATAAGGTTCAATCTTTCTTGAAAATAGTCCGTGTTTGTGGACTTATAATTTTTAATGAAGTAATCTACTTTACCGTGCCATTATGTAAAGTGATATAATAATAGAAATTTATACTGACTTAATTATCGATTGATCAGTATAAAATTAAGTAACCAATGTATATATATATTTAACTTATAAATATCAACATTACACCGTATCACTTAATTGGGAAAAAAAAAAACTTGTGTATTATTATGATGTTCATAGACAATAGACATATGTATATACGTGCATTGATGAGGGAATAAATAAGATTTTTTACTAATTAAGATCAATTAATCCATTTTTTTTTCTTTTAATTGCATGGACAAAAACATTTGCCTGAAATTAATTAATGGTCAAACGACAGGCCAAGGGTACTACTGCAATTCCACAAAATTAATCACATTATTATATATTTTCATTTTTGTTTTAGATGTTAATATATATATTTCGTCATCAACTATATAATATAAGAGCTATATATATATTCATCATCTAGAGGTCTCTCTTTCTCTCTATTCTTAATTTCACTTTGCAACTTCATCATCTCATCATGAGTTCTCTCTAAGCGAGTGATCGATCTTCTTAATTCCTCTCTTTTTAGCGTGTTGATGCACATTTACAAACACACAAAGCAAAATCAAAGGTTAGTTTACTTCAACTCGATACAATATCACAACAAAAAACTACAATCAACTTAATTCACAAATTCTTCACTCTTTCTTTCTATATATTAATTTATTATTTTAATATGAAGATAGATAGGATCCGTTAAGATATATATATATATATAGGATCCGAAAAACATCCGGATAGAGTCATTCCCGTCATTATTGAACGTCGGACGTGAAACGTGAAATGTCTTAGAAATATTAATATTTTAATAAAAGTTAGTTTTTTAATAATATATTTAATAAAAATTATATAATATTATAGTCAAAATTTTTAATGTGTTAAGGCGATACAAATAAGACTAATATTAATATAATATTTTAGATTTTTTTAATATTTTATGATTTTTATTTTTATTTTTTGTTGAATTTTTCAAAGAATTGTTAACATATATTTTTCGTTCATTTTTATTTTGAGAGAGTGCAGTGTTTATCGTGCCGAAGGCACGGGTAACCTCTAGTATTATACAAAATAGCTCAATGTTTGAATCTCCCTTCATAAAATGTCTTGAGATATTTTGCACCGTTGGATCAACAAAATGGGAGGGAATCAATTTCAACAATTGGATTGTATTTAATTATATCACATTAAATATATTACATTAAATACACCACATCAAATATTATAATATAATGAAAGCATCACATTAATTAAATGAATCATATTATAATAAACATCAAATTAAATATCGTATGAAATATTTGATATATTCGATTAAAAGAAAAAATAACGAGAAATAAGCTGATCATCGTGCCGAAGGCATGGACAATCTCTAGTTCTAAATATAGAGTTTTAAATAAAGTTTTTAAAAGTTGAAAAATATTAGGTGGATGAATAGTGAGAAGATGATTTAATAATTTTTTGATTGGGAATAAAATTTAAAATGTGAATGACGAGAGGAGAATTGTGAGCCGTGGATGCTCTTATGATTTGACGAGAGGCGAGATGAATCCTCACGTCACAGAGCCTTTTGTTTTGTGACTTTTTTTTTCTTTGCTCCTTTTTGCTTTTTCTTTGCACTTTTTGTAAAGAAAGGTGTTCGGTCCCTGTATATTCTTTTTTTTTTTCTTGTTGTTTTTTTCCGTTTTTTTTTTTTTTTGCGTTTTATTTATTCTATTCTTTTTGTTTGTTGTTACTTTTATTTAAATATATTTTTTATTTTTATTTTAAGTAAGTTACAAATGAGTTAAGATTTTTTTTTGTTATACTTTCATGTTAGCATATGAAATTGAATATTATTCAATTTAATAAATGGATTTTGGTAGATGTAGACAAGATGAAAATAAATATAATATTGATAATGCCAAAAATTAGTGAAAACACATGTAAATTTGTATAATATTGGCGGTTACACTTGTCTTTGGCACATTTAGTACTGTATTTTGTTAAATCAGTTAAAAATATATGTTACAATATTTTAAAAAAATTAATAAAAAAATAAAAATAATAAAATAATAAAAATTTAAAATTATATTAATATTAATCTTATTTTGATCGCCTCAACAAATTTAAAAATTTGACTATTGTAATAGCCAAAAATGATCCTACCAAAATAAAGGTCTCCTCGTTTAGGTTTAAGGAACTACTAAAGTTCAAAACATGCTCAAATTGACCAAATCAACAGGCCCACAACTCAGTTTGACCAAGTCCAATAGGTGACTAAGTCAAACAGTTGTCTTGTCAAACTGCCTCAAAACGTCAAGAAATAATTTTGGCCCAATGCGTCCAAATCCACCGACAGTAAAACCTTATAAATTTGTCGGGAGGGCGGTCTATTATTAATAATGTGCTCCTCTGTCAAGAGATTGTTACCGGGTATGAACAAAAGAATATTTCTTCACTGTGTTTGGCTAAAATAGATCTTCGAAAAGCTTATGATACAGTTTGCTAGGATTTCCTTGAGTTGATGTTGAAGAATCTAGGCTTTCCCAGTACCTTTTTGTAGTGGGTCCTTGCTTGTGTTACCACCACCTCCTTCACTTTTGTTATCAATGGGGAATACTTTGGTTTTGTCAAGGGGGCAAGAGGATTAAGACAAGGTGACCCGCTCTCTCT
>JAOWBR010134753.1:0-13884 GCA_028571145.1 Dionaea muscipula
TGAGGTTGATAACAACCTCTATTAGATGCTCTCCAAGCCACAAACAAGCTCACAAGAACACACACCAAGGAAACAAGGAAAATTCCTTAAGCTTTTCCTTCTCTTCTTTCTTTCTCTCTTCTCACGATTCTCTTTCTCTTCTCTCCCTACTGATTCTGTTTCCTTTTCCTTGTGTTAGCAGCAACCAAAGTCCAGAATCAGGCTAAGGATGGAGGCTAGCAAGGAGCTTAGTCACTAGCTTAGGTGTCAAGCCCTAAGGATTTCAAGGATTAGTCACCAAATCTCATATCTATCCATTCCAACCCAATGGTCAAAAAAATCAGCTGACCCAGCCCCTCTTGCACGTGAACCTTAAGGGAAGAAACCCTAACTAGCCATGGTTAAATATTAACCATGGTTAGTTAACCCGAAATCGGTCCGACCTAAAAATCGTGACCTAAAAGTCATCCTAAAAATGCAAATGCATACTCAAAATTCTCCATTTTTCATAACGATCTCAACGGTATAAAATTTATACCAATCCGACAACTCTACCTCAAAATGACTATTTTGCCCCTTATACAGCAAAAAGCCGTAATCTCATGGAAACCGAAGTTTCGACCTCAAATCAATGTCTATACCTCTAAAGTGGGATATTTATCTCAAAATATCCTCGATACATCTCAACTCATTAAAATATTAATATCAATAAAATATTAATATAATAATGAATAATAAAAAAATAATAATATATTTTTTTCACTGAAAATAAGGGTACGGGTATAACAAGTGTTGTAGCAGTACAAACACACCTTCAGTTGACAGATGGTAGACATCAAGGGGATTAACCCATCCATTTGCATGCATAAGTTCCTCATGGAAGACAGACACAAATCCATGGCTCAGCCTCAGAGGCGCCTCAACCCCATTGTGCAAGAGGTCGTGAAAAAGGAAGTGATCAAACTACTCGATCAAGGGATCATCTACCCTATCTCAGACAGCAAATGGGTGAGCCCGGTTCAGGTAGTGCCCAAAAAGGATGGGATCACTGTTGTCAGAAATGATGCAGATGAACTGATCCCTACTCGATTGGTCATGGGTGGCAGGTCTGTATAGACTACCGAAATCTTAATGACGCCACCCGGAAGGACCACTTCCCTTTACCTTTTCTTGATCAAATGCTTGATAGGTTAGGAGGGCGGGCTTATTTTTGTTTCTTAGATGGGTATTCGAGGTATTTCCAAATTGCCATACACCCTGATGACCAAGAGAAGACAAGATTCACATGCCCATATGGGACATTCGCCTACCGAAGGATGACCTTTGGGCTTTGTAATGCACCTGCCACCTTTCAAAGGTGTATGATGGCTATTTTCCATGACATGGTCGAACACTTCTTGGAAATCTTTATGGATGATTTCTCCGTGACAGGGTCCACTTTTGACCACTGCCTTAGCAACCTGGCTAAGGTTTTGAAACGATGCAGGGAAACTGATCTCGTCCTTAATTGGGAAAAATGTCACCTCATGGTGACAGAGGGGATTGTGCTCGGGCACAAAGTCTCCCACACCGGCATAGAAGTAGATAAGGCTAAGGTCGACGGGATTGACAAACTCCTACCCCCTACTGATCATAAATCGTTAAGAGGTTTCCTGAGACACGTCGGTTTCTATCAACGATTCATCATGGACTTTTTAAAGGTTGCGAAACCTCTCTCCCAGCTGCTTATGAAAGACACGCCCTTCAATTTCACGAATGAATGCCTGGACGCATTTAACTTTTTAAAACAACAACTAACCTCCACACCAATCCTAACCATCCCCGAATGGGGACTTCCTTTCGAACTAATGTGTGATGCTAGTGATTTCGCAGTAGGCGCCGCTTTAGGACAAAAGAGGAACAACTTTTTCCATCCAATCTACTATGCAAGCATTACATTGGACCAAGCTCAGCAGAACTACACCACTTCTAAAAAAGAAGTCTTGGCGATTGTCTTCACTTTTGACAAGTTCCGACCTTACCTCATCAACGCTCACACTTTTGTGCATACAGATCACTCCGTCATCAAGTACCTGATACAAAAAAAGGACTCAAAATCGAGACTTCTCCGGTGGGTACTCCTCTTGCAAGAATTCCGGATCACAATCTTAGATAAAAAGGGTACTGAGAATGTCATTGCCGATCATCTTTCTCGGCTACCCACACCAGAGGGCTGAAATTTTGAGCAACCCATCCGAGAGGAGTTCCCGGCGGAGCAACTACTCGCCACGGACATTATGGATGCAGAGATGCACACCATGGAGGTATTTTCCCTCACTTTGAATCGAGTGCAACAGGCTCAACCTCCATGGTACGCCCACTTCGCAAACTACTTAGCAAGTAAGTTTGTTCCCCCTGAGTTTGATTATCAAAAAAGAAAGAAATTCTTTTCTGACTTGAAATACTATGTCTAGGACGACCCCTGTTTATATAAGATTTGTTCCAACAGCTTGTTACGACGATGCGTAGCGGAGATAGTCGCCCCAAGTATTCTCACTCACTGCTACGAGGGAGAGGTCGGTGGCCATCATGGAGCCAAGAAGACCGCCTTCAAGGTTTTGCAGTGCGGATACTTTTGGCCTACCATCTTCCGCGACGCTTACCAACATGTTAAATCATCTGACGCCTGCCAAAGAACAGGCAACCTTTCAAAGAAAAATGAAATGCCTCTAAACAACGATTTGGTTTGTGAATTATTTGACGTTTGGGGCATAGATTTTATGGGTCCGTTCCCACCGTCATTTGCGAGTAGATTTATTCTAGTGGTCGTGGACTATGTATCGAAGTGGGTAGAAGTTGTGGCCTCCCCCACAAATGATGCAAAAGTGGTTGTGAAATTCCTCAAGAAATTTATTTTTTCAACATTTGGAATGCCCAGAGCCCTCATCTCTGATGAGGGTAGTCATTTTTGTAGCAAAGCACTAAAGACCCTACTCCGCATATATAATGTTCACCATAAGGTGGCAACACCTTACCATCCACAGACCAGTGGGCAAGTGGAAATTTCAAATAGGGAAATGAAGCAAATTTTAGAGAAAATAGTTAACAAGAATAGAAAGGATTGTGCCCTGAAACTTGACGACGCTCTATGGGCATATAGAACTGCTTTTAAAACGCCGATAGGAATGAGCCCCTATCATCTCATTTTTGGAAAGGCATGCCACCTCCTTGTAGAGCTTGAACACAAAGCCTACTGGGCCTTAAAATTCTTTAATTTCGACCAAGCCGCCATAGGAGAGCTCTACCTCCAGCAATTATAAGAGTTGGGAGAGATCAGGCATTTTGCCTATGAGAATGCCTAATTATACGAACATCAGACTAAAATGGCACATGATAAGATTGATTGCTGAAAGGCACTTTTACGTTGGGCAAAAAGTCTTGTTGTTTAACTCTCGACTTAAGTTATTCCGAGGTAAACATTAGAGTAGACGGCATGGACCATACACCGTCACCGCCGTCTTCTCTTATGGTGCCATCGAAATACAAGACAATAATTAGAGGTTCCTAGTTAATGGCCATCGCCAGAAGCCTTATTTCACAGGCCAACCAATCAAGGAGCATCGGGAACTGGATCTCCATGATCCCCCACAAGACCACAACTAATGCGACGAAGAAGTCTAGCTCAAGGACTCTAAACGAAGCGCCTTATGGGGGGGGCAACCCATACTCTTTCCTTATCTAGTCTTATGTTTTTGTACATACATTTTAATTATTCTGACACTTTCCTTTCTTACACCTTACACATACAGGGAAACAAGGAGAACTACATCGACAAAAAACCGCCCAGTTCATGACGGCGAGGTGGAGATGCCGGCGGATCCGCTCAGGAGCCCATTCCGCGCCATAAACGAAGCATGATGACCGCCATCGATCAGCGAACAGCACCATTACTGCATCCACCACCCACAAGCTCAGCCGTCGTCCTGTCAACCTGCAAGAGAGGAAATAGGGAAACAATGCACAATAAACATTGAAGAAGCTCCTACGGCCTCAACATTAAGCATGCACGAGTTCGACAATGTCACAGCTGGCGGGGGCGAGGGAGTACTGAAGTTGAAGTTAATTATTACAGCCCAGGACCAAGCTCACAACTATAACTGCCTTCTTAAAGCCCAATCCTATGTTAGAGGGGGAGTCCCCGGAGCAGTCTCAGCACCGCCCGCCGTCTAATCTCCTTCCGAGTCACTTCCACTCTCGGCAGCTGCCACATTCATCATCAACAAATCATGGCAACTCCAGATCTGAGCCATCTGCCTATAGAGGTGCCTGAAGCGCTGAAGGGCTCTTCCTGCACAAACAACCCAAAGTGATGTAAAAACCAGAATAGAACACCGTGGAACAAGTCATGTGACTCACTTACTCGGATGACGCACTGCGGCAAGATCATGTTCTTCTAGTACGTCCAGATCCACCACGTTGTAGAAGAAGGGAATGCTCCCATGAGCCTCAGAAAACCACCATAGAGGGGCTCGGGCACTCCACTGTGACCATTCTGGGGGAATGTTCAACCTTCCCAACAGGGGTGTGCAAGGAACAGTAGAAAACGGCCAGTCCGCAGTCTCCACTAGTATGAATTTCCTCTTCTAGATAGGTGGCGCCTTCTCGATCCTACACACATTATATCCTTGACAAGGGTAGAAGTAATAGTACCCACGGCGGCGAGCCTCCGGTTTCAGAAGGAAACACCTGAGGAACACAGCCAGCATCGACGTCGTGGACAAGTGCTCGCACCTATTGATAAAGCATATAATATACCAAATTGACGCAGGTGTCAACTGGGCAGGAATTAATCGATACGCGCGAATCACCTCTGTTAGAAATGGGTGCAACGGGAACCGCAGACCATTGGAGAAATGATCTAAGTGGATGGCAATGCAATTTTTCCGTTCAAAATAGATTGTTGTTTCAGCAGGCCTTGGGAGATGATAACAGAACTCGGCTGGACTAGGCAAAGCCAACGTCATATCGATCAGGTCTAAATGGGTGAGGATGTTGGTATCCTGGCCCAGAGCGTTCACTTTCCTGCCAGGAAGGACAAGGACATGGGCAACAGGAGAAACATTCATGGTTCTAGTCGAGCCTAATGGATGAGGAAAGACGTTTTGAAGATTTTTAGCCATTAAACCCCTTTTTATAGCCTGTCTACCCGCAACCTTGGTCGATGGGTATCATTCAATACGCCTCACCAACCACCGTTTCTTCATCAGAAGCCCTTAAATTTCTGATGGCGCATCAGGGAAGTCCTCCTTACGCTATTTTGATTGCATTAATTTCCCGGAGTTGCTCGCCACTAAATCTCGCCAAATATCTTTCCTCACTTATGCTTAGACACGAGTCCCTACCCTGTAGCTCGCCACCGCATGCTTATTTTATGCTGAGATTAATTTTAGTATGTGCCCTTTTCCATTTCCTAAGCTTTTCTACTTTCGTGTCTCACTTTATATTTTCTGGCAGGGCCATATGCAATTGTTTTGTACTTTCCCTACTCTGGGCTATGAAGCTCACCAGAGGACGAACGCCACGTCTATTGTTTCGATGATACCGCCCACAGTTATGAGAAACCAAGGGCGAAGTAGAGAGATGAATGTTTTTAACAAAGGCAGTTCAAACAGGATCTACACTAGGCATTACAAAAGTCCATCATTCAGACCACAAGATCATTAATTTAAGGCATCCGAACAGCTTTCCGCATTGCTCAGGTCCTCCCCACCTAGCAGCTACCGTACCCCAAGCCTCCACAGGTTGTCCCGCTCCCTGTACAAGTAATTAAACCACGAAAATCCTCCACCTGTCACCAATAGACAACAATTTATCATCGTCTCAAGCAACACACAAAGCTTCTCTATCACCAAGAAGATACTTACGAGGGTGACGGCGAGTTGCTATCTGATGATCTTCTAAACTCTCAAGGTTGACTACATATTCAAAGTCAGGGATTCGGGCCCTATCGTGAAACAACACTAGGCTCTCCAAAAAAACTGCCTGCAGCATGGAGAGCCTAGTAAGTTGGGACAGGTCAGGTCTCACCACTGGTGCGTGAGGAATAGTATTCATCGGCCAATCAGGGGCCACCACCAATATGAACCGACGCCTCCATAGCGGGCAGAACGGTTCGAGCTTCACTAAGGCGCAGTGGTATCTGGGTGCAAACTCATACCAACCCAAAACAACCTCCTTTAACTTCATACTCGGAAGAACACCTCCAATGAAGGATCCAGCCCATGCCTTTCACTCAAAAAAATAAAACTCGTGATATAACCGATTGACGTGGGCGTTAACTGGGTTGGCATGAGATGATACGATTTCAACACCTCCACCATGAACGGGTGCAGAGGGAACCGTAATCCATGGGCAAAATGATCCTGATATACATACTGCTAGGGACCCTGGTGGCGCTGCTACCGCGGACATGCCCCCCTCTAGTGACATGAATTTGAACCTCCTCGGGCACGGGAACGCCTGCTGCAAGTCCTCCACGATAGACTGACATAAAATGCTGGTGGCTTCTATCAGGGGCACGACACCATCTCTAGGAAGGTACACTCAAGCACGTTTCGACGGCAACACCGTCCTTCAA
Organism: Dionaea muscipula; assembly: GCA_028571145.1. Taxonomy (NCBI): domain Eukaryota; kingdom Viridiplantae; phylum Streptophyta; class Magnoliopsida; order Caryophyllales; family Droseraceae; genus Dionaea; species Dionaea muscipula. Next base: position 6,596 of record JAOWBR010134753.1, read on the forward strand.
CACGTAGGCCGCCCTTCGGGATCACAGCGAGCTTGGAGAGAAGGCGAATACCTCACCTTCACAAATGCCTCCTCCATTTATAACCAAGGGCACCCGGCGGTACACCAACCCCACTCGCATTTAATTCACTGCACGTCCCCTCAAGAAGTCTCATCACCTCCCTACGCGGGGTGGCAGGCAAGTCTAATCGTCGTCGCTCTCTCTCTCTCCCTCTTTCTCTCGCTACTTCATTATTGCCCGTTTTAATTACCCTACCCCGTAGGGGGGGTCCTAATCTTCTCTGTTTAATTATGGTTTTGCTATTCCAGGCTCTTAGCTCCAATCTACGATTTAGATACTAATTTTGCGCTTTTCTTTCAGGATAAAAGGTTTCTACACCACCATTTTAACAATGCAACATCATACAGCGGCTTCGCCAATATCAAAATATTTTACATTTCAAGATCCCACTGACTTGCACAACGGCAGAGCATGCTTCATAGTACACACAATGCAGTCTTCGTGAACTTCAGCCCTTTCCCCTTCTGGAGGCTGCGGCACTGCGGCACTCAGGCCCATCTCTGCATCTTCTGCCCTAGCCCAGTCCTTCATTATCTCCATTGGGGATCTCTTTGCCAACTTGGGCTTCGGGATCAGCTCCTCTGGGAACAACTCGACCTCCGGGAAGACATACCTACCCTTGTTCTTCGGGTCTAGCCGATCCAGCATGTCTAGGGAAATGGTTCTTGTTTGCTTTGCCTTCACCAGCTCATCCTCTACCTGGAGTTTGCAAATGTCAAAACCCGCCGCATACCACAGCCCGTTTAGCCACGCCATGGCGGCTTTGAACTCCTCAGTTTTGATATAGTGTTGCACGGACGTCCCCTCAGCCTCCACCACACACTCCTCAAGAGACTCCTTCAACTCCAGCCGAATCACCCTTCCAGCTTAGATCGTGTCCCTCAGCTGCACCTTCTCACTTTGCTCCTCCACAAGCCCCCTCTGCAACTCTTTCACCTTCTCCTTAAGTTTCCCTGATTCTGCTTCGACCCCCTTACGTTTTTCTTTCTCTTCCTTCCGAAGCTTCACACTAGCTTGATGATTCTCCTCCTCCCTCCGTAGTTTTCCTAGCAACTCCTGAATCCTCTCATCTTTTTCTCTCATTTGCCCCTCAACATCCACCTTCCCTTCTCCATCTCTCCCTCCATTTGCTTCACTTTTTTCTTCCAATCTTCCACCTCCCTCTCCATTACCGCCTTTTCCGCCGCCAATTTTTCAATCTCTTTTTCTATTTTTCTCTTATGCTATTCCCTTCTTCGCACGCCCTCCCCCCAGATCGCTGCCAGCTACATATTGTCACGCCATTATTAGAAAAAACAACCACAGCAACATTCCTACCTATTCATCATACCTGAGCAATCATCAACGTCACGTTTTCCTCGATCTGCTCCTCCGAAAAGAATGATAACAATCTTTGATCCCTCGGGATGGAAAGTCTACCAGTAGCTCTCGGCTGGTCTCAAACTTGGCCGCCCAATCCACATCTGTATGAAGGATGTTCTCCTTGGGCTCCACATTCGGGCAAGGCCACCACCTCCCCGCTTCCTTCATCTCGGGTTTTCCCTTTCTATAACACCCAGAACCGGGTGCTACCGGCGATAACCTGTGGGGTGAGCCACGAGTCATTAAAGCCAAAAGAAGTGAAACTGAAATACTAAACCAGACCAATCTCGAGAGAAAGATAATCAAATCATCATGCACGGAAGCGAAGATACCAAAATACAACTACAAGTCCCACCACGGGGAACAAACATCCAAACTGACATTCAGGTCTAAAACTAAATCAGAGTATCAAAACAACATTATGCAGCGGAAAGGAGAAAAAGTACTATGAGGTCACACTGCTCCCTGCCGCATCCAGCTACAAATCACTGGTCAAAAGCTGCCAAAACAAGCAAGGGCAATATCCGTCAGCCATCACTAGCTGGTGAGATGAAATACGGACAGAATGATAAATGAAAAAAAAAATTGAAACATGCGCTGATAAAGGTCCACAAGAGGAACATCTGACTATAAAGCAACTGAGAGGGATCACCCTCTATACTATAAAACAACTAGAAGGAATCATCCTCCAATACTAAGAAAGTGATTCAACAATTCTTTAAATGACTGGGAGGAATCTCCTCCTAAAAGTACTAAAACATGAAGCAAAAATCATCCTTTAAACAACTGAGAGGAGAACCTCATTTAAGTACCAGCAACCAACAATAATCATTCTTTAAATAACTGAGAGAGAAACCTCCTTTAAATATCTGAGAGGAAGACCACCTTTAAGTATCTGAGAGGAAGACCTCCTTTGAGTATCTGAGAGGAAGACCTCCTTTAAGTATCTGAGAGGAAAACCTCCTTTAAGTATTAAGATTCTGATAATAAAATGTTTGAGAGGACTCATCCTCTAAATACTAATACATGGAGCATATAATCAATCATCTGTGAAATCCTCGACACAACGATCGTAAAACAAGCATCATGCATAATGGATCCAAACTAAAACATACTATTACGGCATACACTTACCGTAATTAAAATATATGTAAAACTTATGAAAATACTTAACCTTCAAATACCATCGATCCGTACAACATCTCACCTGAGCAATCACGATCAATCAAAACCAAGAAAGTCCCTAACCGAGCACAAGACGATCAATCGTCTCACCAATGGTCCCTGACACACAAATCATGGACAAACGTCTCAAAACACACTAACATGATGAGGTATCAAGTCAACATCAGACGAAGCTAGAACCATGCCAAACATGCTTAGATGAACCTTTAACATGAGTCTAGGGTCGTTCCCAACCCCTCCCTAAACTATCCCAAAAGCCGGAATCAAACTGGACTAAAAACAGTCCTATCACTGTCTCCAGGGACGGATATCCGGCTAGGGGAGCTGGATATCTGCAAAGTAGTGCACATCCAGGGAAGAAACTGCCCCACGATTCCGGATATCGGGTTGGGACAACCGGATATCCGGCCCTATAATCTGCAGAAAAACAGAAGTTCTCCAATGCACGAATCAAGATCAAAAATCAACCAACACTCAATCCCAAGCCGCCAACACATCATAAAACATGCAACAAAGCTAACCAAACCTTCACAACATATCAACCTCATGCCATACACAAAACCACAACCATGAAAAACAAATCAAGGCTAAACAACCTAAAACTAAGGGAAACCAAGATCCCCATGAAAACACAAACAAAACTCTGCTCTCAAGCATCACATAAGTGCCAAAAGACCACACAAACCATGCTAAGACATCCATCATCCTTAAACTTATGCAAATCACAACTTCACTTCATGAAAAATCCATCAAAGCTAGCAAACATGGAGGAATCCACCAAAACATGAAACTTACCTCAAAAATCCCCAAAATGATGATGCTCCAAGGTCTCCAAAGCTATCAAAAGTGATCCCTAACCAAGACAACCAAGCTCCAAGCAAAAATCTAAGGAAGAAGAATTTAAGAGAAGGTTGATGAAACTTCAAGAATCCATGGATTTCCTCTTCTTCTTCTTCTCTTCTCCTCTCTTCCTTTCTTCCTTGCTCTCTCACGTGAAGGCCAGCATAAAAGGGGCTGGAATAAAGCCTAAAAATCCTCCAACACCTCACACATCCACTTCCACACTCAACCTCAACATTAAATACATGGAAAACCCCTAAAGTCAACAAAAGTGGCTCCTCAAAATCCTCTAACATCCTTAATCTCCTTGTCACGTGTGCTTACTAATCTAAAATACCTCAAACTCATCACCAAAAATCACGAAATTAAATCATGGTCATAACGAACTCAAATTCAAAATCTCGAAAACCGTCATCTCACAAATGGGTCAACCCGGAAAAATCGGTGCAATCAGCATACGTCAATATGGTACTCGTTGGTCATGTCTTATCTTCCTGGTCATGCCGGTATAATCAAATCGATCGTACGATATGCAATGCAAAAAGTAGCCGAATGGCCATATAAAACCCGAGAGCATTATTCACGTAAAACACTTCACCGAAAAACGAAAAATCTCCAACATGATAAATCAATCATAAATAGACAAAAAATAACTTAAAAGTTCATAAAAAAATGGGGTATAACACTTTCCCTTCTCCGTTACAATCTGAGCAACAAAGGCGGCACTCTCCTTGCCCTGAATAGACTGAGCAATCGCTGCTGGTTCTTTCCGCATATTCTCTTCACCCATCGCCATGAGCCGTTTCTGTTGATTCAGCGGCATTGGCCCTCCCGCCAGGCTAGCCATTAAGCTCTCGTCCCTTTCAAACACCTCCATCACCTCATTCATTGCTATCGGGTCTACATCCTCAGTCCTTGGTTGATGTCCTGTTTCTGCATCCCCTCTCTCACTCAGCCCCTGGTCCGCCCCCTGTACAGCCTGTGTCTTCGCCACCACCTCCTTCACATCTCCCTTCTCCCCTCTACGGCAATCTACGAGTAGCGTTGCGCTTTCCGCACTTGCCTCTTTCTCTGCACCTTTCTTTTGCTCCCCTTCTGTTGGTTCTTATCCCTTCTCTTGCGACGCCACCCCCTTTTTCGCCACTTCTCTGGCTTCACCACCTCTATCGGTGGGGACGATGACCTTAGCTTTCTTGCTCCCGCTGAGGGACCCGTTGGCACCACTGTCGTCGCCTCCCCCGCTGTGGTAGACGACTCGGCCCCACTTCCTGTTCCGCCCCCAATATGGCCTTCCTCGCTTCCAATGCCGACAGTCCATATAAATCCCAAATATCTCCTCCATCCCTACAAAACCATAAAAATCATCCATGTTAGCCTCTAACACATTCTTAAAACCACACTACCTGCCAACACATGAACTGATACTGGGGTGTTTCACCGCCGCCAGTCCATGCTCCTCGAGTGTCTCCAACTGAATCAACAAATGCCACGACGAGTCTGGACGCTTCCCTGAGCTTTTGAAAGATTCATACAAAGATTTCTCTCGGGAATGCAAGCACGCCAGGACTTCTGGTTTAGGGCTCAATTTTACCTCCTTTGGCTGAATCGTCTCCCCAAACCTCCTCGATGTCACCAAAACGAACTTCTGCTTCCAAGAATGCACATTACTCCGCGGGATTGCAATAGAATGATTCCTCTTCGTGGTGAAAGTATAATACCCTATGGCCTCCTTCCCTACCTTGCACTCAATCAATTTGCATATGTGCTAAAACAACGGGGCCGACAGTTCGAAGCCTCTCCTCTTACATCTAATGATAAAAGCCACCAACAGGGTATAGGCATTCGAGTGCAATTGGCATGGCTGCGGGGAGTGCCTCTCCAGTGTCCTTCCGATAAATTTGTGGAAGGGTAACCTTAGACCTCCTTGCAGTGCCTCAAAATGGATGGCTATCGCATGCGGGATGCCTGGCGCTGTTGCAATGTCCTTCGGTCCTGGCAAAACATATTCAAATCCTGCTGGTAATGGGAAAGCTAGGAGAAAATCATCCACATCTCGCTGCGTCAACACCGACCTCGCCTCCCATATTCTCTCCACTCTTGGGTCACAACCGGCCTCTCCAATCGCCCGTCTTGGCTCCGCCGCACACTTCTCCGAACTCATTCACTGTTTAGGGTTTGTCCCCAGCTTCGTGAAAAACATTTAAGGTCTCCGCCGTAAGATAAGCACAATTAAGCAAGGATTTCGGGAAGTTAGATAACCCAATACCTAACTCACCACCAGCTTCCGAAATTCGCACCTCCACACTGCGGCCACCGATGTTCTCACGAAGGACGAAAATACGGACAGCACCGTTGTTTTTCTTTTCTCTGCCAGCCACAAGGGCTCTCCTCTTCAATATACAAACAATTTCCGATTGGAGGTCCATACCCATCGGCCCATGGGCAGACCATACTCAGATGTCTCCTCTTCCTAAAACTATGTGTTTTACATTCTTGCCACTCGGGATACTGGCTGTCTTTAAGTTGGAGGGGTGTAAAATTTATTTACTTTTGTCAATTGATTTAGCACGCCACAAGAACATCATAATTCATTGCTACCCCAACATTACATACCTTCGTCCAGCATTTTGTCATACTTTGCACGAATTAACCACATACATTTGATTTTTCACAATTGTCTCTGGTTACCATCTTCAGCAACCTCATCCAGACTATGAAATTGAGGGTGGATCACTTTATACTTCCAAGGGAGGTTAACTTAGTCAACCATGGGAGCGTCGGACCAATCATCATTCTCTGAAGGCTTACTCTAAACACCGACTCTTGTTTTTAGTCATTTGATTCACAATTTCTGACCTATTTTTGTTTCTACAATCTCAGTTTTAAAGTTGAGTTTAGGAGTAACATCTAAAGCACAATTAACGACTTATCTAAACTCAGAACTGTGCTAAGGAGAAGATATCAGGTACTTCCTTTCCATATTTTTGAGCCTCTCCATTCCTACCAACAAAAATATACGCCATCGCCATATTGAAACCTCCAGAATCCTCTACCCCTTTTTCATAAAACATAAAACCAACCAGAACTCAAGTTGAAGGGAGAATGTTTTACAACAAGGCGAACCTAATCGAAGCAAAATTCAATCAATGAAATGAAGGCCGCCAAGAGCATCAATCATGCTACTGAAAAGTACAATATCACTAGGAATCCAAACCAGTCAAAGAAACGACTACATTGCTTAAGTGGTAAAATGCACTGTGGCCTCGACAAGACTGGGTGTGCCGCCATGATGAAAGCAGGAGAGGATGGAAGTACAAATTGAGAAAAGGGAGTCATTCCGTCTAATGCGCTAGAGAAATACAACGGAGCCAAGCCTAAAGCGCATCACTACTTAGATACTACAACCCTTCCAAGACCTATTGATCCAAAGCATAGAGCTGAGTCTTAACTTGTAACGCCCGAAACCGGGTGCTACCGGCGATAACCCGTGAGGTGAGCCACGGGTCATTGAAGCCTAAAAAGGGAAAACTAAAATACTAAAACATCATGCATGCAAGCAAGGATACCAAAACAAAAGGGACATAAAACATCATGCGGAAGCATCATAAACCATAAAAATACTACAAGTCCCTCATAGGGAAAATCCATCATCCAAAGAGACCACATGGTCAGATACAAACAGAGTACTATACAATCATGCAGCGGAAAAGAAAGAAGATCCTAATGAGGTCACACCGCTTCCCGCCGCATCCAGCTATAAATCAATGGTCAAAACCTGCCAAAACAAGCAGGGGTAATATCCGTCAGCTATCGCTAGCTGGTGAGATGAAATACGGATAACA
>JAOWBR010134864.1:0-13526 GCA_028571145.1 Dionaea muscipula
ACTGTCCTAGACTGGAACTATCCTAAGCTGGAACTATTCTCAGCTGGACCTGTCCTAGACTGATTTTATTGATCATTCAATATTCTAACTAATCATTCAAATGTGCATCATCAAAACCTAACAATCAAATCCTAACACGGTGGCTGGCGACCAACGATTGGTGGCTGCCTGGGGGGCATTTGATGGCCTTCGGGTGTTTTTTATGTTTTTATTTGTTTTGTGTATTATAATTGATTAGGATGAGATAGTTTTTGTTCGCTATGATTTTGAGATGTGTTAGGGATCCTCGGATAGGATTTGATGTGGTTATACACGTGAATTATAGGGACGAGTTTCGCTAGAAACTAAGATGTGATTTCTTGTTGCTTTGGCCTCGGAATTGGATTAATACGCATATGAGGTGAGGGAATGTACACTTACCCTAGCCTTCCCATTCGTATGATTTTATATCCTATTTATCTATTTCTGTCGGCATACGCGATTATGATCTCTTGTCCACATGCATATTTTCTTTTCCCGATCCTCGGATCATTGTCATGTTTACACTTCCATTCTCCTGATTACGGCTTCGGCTCGGTCATGCTATTTTGATGCATGTGGACCTTGTTTGATATTTATCTCGCTTTTCCCCATATGGCATGATCATGCTTATTTGCTTGTTAGACGTAGAGGGGTGGTGCCCTTTATTGTCTGCTGCAGTGAGTGAATCTGTAAGCCCAAGGAAAAGACCGCGGTGAGACTTAGGATCTCTATGGTGACTCTGGCCGTTGGGGAATATACCTACTAAGGTGATTTCAGCGTCGCAACGTCTATAGGGCTCTGTTGCACGACAATAGTCTTGGACGGCTTTACTAGGATGGTTGCCTATCCGGTTGCCATGTCAGGGTGGTATACCTAGTACGATAGGTACCCTATGCATATGCGAATATATTACACCAAGTGATGGCACTATTTATTGATCCGTATATATACTCATGCTGCATGTTTTTCCTTCATGGGTTATGATTTCCCTTTATGGGTTATGGTTTTCCATATGGTCGGTTTTGCTCTGTCACTCGTTTCTGTTGTTTCTTCCTAGTGTTAGTAGTGGTCTTACTTATGATTCCAGACACCTGCTTGCTGGACTACATCCCGACGAGTTACAGGTGTTGTAGTTATATTGGTATGTTTGACTCGATCACTACTCTCACTTAGCCCTTCTTTTAGCCATTTTGTTCATATATAAGTATGCCACTCGACTATTTACTTACCCGTATACATCCCCCAATTAAAGATTTTGGCGCAGGTGAGCGTGTTGATGGTTAGGAGAATGCTGCGAGAGACGGGGCGTGCCTCTCAGGACTTTATCTCGTCTTTTATCATGCATCTTTTTATGTCAATGTTTTCATTGAGTATACTTTGGATTGTTTTGGACTTTATGAGATTTTGGACTTTCGGACAGTTTAGACTCTTGATTCGACTTTTGTTCCCTTGTGGGTTTGGATTGTCTCCCTTGTGGGTTTGGACTTGTTTTCCCTCCATGGGTTATGGGCCACTGTTTTCCCTATATGGGTTTGGTATGTTCCTGGTATTGGTTCGGACCTGTTTTACCCTTTGGTTGATTATGCTTCCTTCAACATGACTAGTATAGTGTTTTATCGTCTTAGACTTGATGATTCTCCCCTTCGAGGGTTTAGACTATCTTTTGCATGTTAGACTTCGGATTTGATATCCTGAGATTATTATTTATACCCCGTGGGTTGGTTTATGGTATTTTAGGCTTACGTGGCACGTGGATGACCCTCACGGGTCACGTGCCGGTCTCACCCGGGTTGGGATGTGACACTCACGATGGTTCTAAATTCTAAAAAAGGTCAAGAGATGCCGACTAAAACTCAGATGATGGCGGGCAAGGAACATGAATCTGAATTATAATACCAACGTGAACTCCATTAAGGATAAACTCCAAGGGGCTCTGACTGCACATAATTTTGATGCGGACTACTGTCATGATCTTGAAAATCAGTTAAAGATAGCAAGTAAGGAGGAGGTGGTTTACTAACGCACCGAAAGTGAGGCGGAGTGACATAAAGCTGGCGACAAGAACAACAATTATTTCCATGCTAAGGTTATTCAAAGAAGGAATTTCAATAGACTGGATATCGTTGAAGATCAGAATGGCAGATGACAAGAGGAACCTTGCAAGGTTCAGGATACCGCGATTAGCTATTTTAACAAACTCTTCCACTCTGAGAACCGCTCCCATATGCATAGGGTCTTAAACAATCTGGAGCACAGAGTTTCCGATCGAATGAATAGAAATTTGACAAGGCCTATGTCTGAGGCAGAGGTGAAGACAGCTCTCAACCAACTTCCTCCTAACTCCTCTCCTGGCCCTGATGGATTCACAGCTAGTTTCTTTCAAAAATTCTAGGGAATTGTTGGTCGTGAGCCGTGACATCACTATTGACATCCGTGCTTTTATGAATAATGGAAAGCTATAACATGGCATCAATCACTCTCACCTTGTCCTTATCCGAAAGACTAGATTCCCTACTAATATGACTCACCTCCGCCCAATTAGCCTTTCTAATGTGGTTTATAAAATCCTATCCAAGGTCCCAGCCAACAGATTGAATTTTGTCCTTCCCTTATTGTTCTCCAATTCCCAAGCTGCCTTTGTCAAAGGAAGGCTCATCTCGAATAATATCATCATTTGTCAGGAGCTTTTACACTGCCTCAAGTTATGCAGAACGAGAAAATGTATGGGTGCTGCCATTAAGCTTGATATGAGTAAAGCGTATGATCGAGTGGAATGGCCATTCCAGTTGCAGTGATGAGAAAGTTTGGATTCTATGACAAATGGATTAACCGGATTATGGAATGTGTTCCATCTGTTTCTTACTCCCTGCTTTTCAACAATGCTCGTCGTGACTACATCATTCTAAGTAGAGGCATAAGACAAAGGGATCCCATCTCTCTCTCACCCTTTCTCTTAATTAATTACCGAGACTCTTTCTTCCCTCCTTAGTTCTACAAAAATGAAGGGACGGCTCCATGGTATCAAAGTGGCAAGAACTAGCCCTTCGGTAAATCATTTACTTTTTATAGATGACACTCTTATATTCTGTCATGCATCTTCTGCTGATTTTTCTTGTGTGAAGGACATCTTGTGGCATTATGGCAAAGCCTCTAGGCAACTAATAATTTTTGAAAAGTCTGCCATTTTCTTTAGTAAGAACACTCCTGCACCCTTGAGGCAAACCTTGTGCCTGCTCCTAAGAATCAACTGTGATGCAAAGCTTGGCAACTATCTTGGATTTCCCACTGATTGTGGCTTATCAAAAGTCAAAGTCTTATCAATTATCAAGGAAAGATAGATTGGTAAGTTGGTGTAGTGACCAGACGGGACCTAACCAGACGGGACCTACCCATCTCCTACATACACGATACCTGAATCTTCAACCGACCTCAGACGGTACTTGTTTTCTGAATAACCTAGGCGGGTCAACTCTCAGTGAAATAGCCTAAGCTGCCAGGACTGCCCAGATGGAGCCCCAGTTCTTCCTAGATGGCACCTACGTCCTTATGGCGCACAGACGGTTCAGTGGTTCCTCGGCAGTTGGCACCTCCATGGCCCTGCAGCAGATCCTCTGCCAAATTCCCACGGACGGCGGTTCTTTTAGATTAATATTCCAGATTTTGGGGACTATTTGCCACGTGTTAAAATTATAGGAATTAGTTGTGATTCCTGATTATTCTCTAACATTGGTCCTCACTTTATCTTTTCTTTATTTTTCTTATTTTGCCTATAAATAGATGGTGAGTGTAATGGTAAATAATCTTTTGGCAAATTAATCAAACTCTTGATATTGCAAAAGATCAATTAGTTCTTCAGAGTTCAGACCAAGGTCGAGACTAACTTCCTTAAGAGCTTCTGATTTAGATTGTTAGCTTGTTGATGAATCCGGATTGAGTAGATTTAATTCCTCAATCGACTGATCCAAAACCCAATTCCGATTTGGTGATTATATTCTCATTTCGTCGATCATATCTCCACTCCTCATTTCCCCCCAAATCATCTGTTCCTTTTCCAAAACCCATTTCACCGATACCCAACTCTCACTGTTCTTCCCTAAATCCACCAAACTCATTTAACCTAAACCCACATTTTTACCTATTTTCGTAGTAGTGATTCCCTAATCCATTGGGATCACTACAGTCGGAAGGATGGCAACAAAACTTCCTCTCCTTGGCTGGGAAGGAAGTTTTACTTCAATCGGTGGCCCTTTGCCTTGCTTGTTACATCATGTCAGTGGTTAAATTGCCAGATACTCTTCTCTCTAAACTCAATATGCTTTTGTGAGCAAATTCTGGTGGAGTTGAGCTACAGGGAAAAGGAGCATTCATTGGTGCTCATGGAAGCAGCTTTCAGAACCGAAGAACAAGGAAGACCTTGGCTTTAGAGACCTCAGATGCTCTAATTATGCGCTACTTGCCAAGCAAGTATGGAGAGTGCTGAAGAACCCGATCTGCTTACTAGCATCTATCCTTAAAGCTAAATATTTTCTCGATTCCAATTTTTTGATTGTAAATATTGGGGCTCGACCTCCGTGGACTTGGCGTAGCATGTTAGAAGGTAGACAACTCTTGAGAGCCGGAGTAAGATGGAGAATTGGATCCGGAGATTCAGTTTTTATCCGTTCTAATCCTTGGATTCAAGGCCATCGACCTTAAGGCCTCTGCTGGTCCAGTCTGGGAGTGAATCAGAGAAAGTTGCCAACCTTATCTACCAAGCTTCTTTATTGCTGGGATGAGCAAAAAGTTAGAAATTGCTTCTTGGAGGATGATATATCCCACGATTTTTCCCCAGGACACGTGGATAAAGAGCTCGAGATTAGACCCGAAGCGAAACCTAGACTCAGATCGATCTGGGCATCCCTCTGCCTGACCGATTGACCACCAAGTGCTTACTCGACCTCACCTGCTTGGCCTCACCGGTGGACCGCTGACCGGTCGACCGGTGTGCGTCATCTCTGGCCCATAATGTAATAAGCCATCTTCTTGGACCGATGATTATTATTATTATTCTTATTATTATTATTGTTATTTTTTTTTATTAATATATATATTTTCTCATTTATCCTCCTTCGAACTCGGATCGTCATATTCTTACGAATTATATTTTTAAATCATACTCATTATTACTATTATTAGTACTATTACCATTAATTTAAATTATCGTTAACACCCTTATTTATTTTAGTTATATTAATATTGATAATCATTATTATAATTTTTTATCCTGATTATATCCAGTTGTGCTACTAGATATACCCATATCTTATTATTTAACCATTATCTATCATTCAATATTATCTTTTCTAAGACTTTTGGAAACCGATTCTGGGAGCCAGTCTTGAACACGTATTTTCCCTTATCATATTCCATCTTTGATTTTAAGTTTGGTCATAAATATATCTCCTAGATATATCGTGTATTTCACTCCAAAGCTTATTTAAACCACATGCCAACCATCAAGTTTCCCTCCATCAGCATCTTCATCATCACCCACGCTTGCAACCTTCACACACACACGGCACCACCATCTCCATTGCCACCTCGGCCATCACCGATCACCACCAAGGAGGGAGACCACTGCCAGCCCTTACCGCCATCCATCACTAACCCTTGTCGCCGTTACCCAACCCCCACCATGAACGACTACCGAGGAAGGAGAAGGAGGTCACACAGCCCATCCTTGTTCCTTCACCGACCACCGCCACTAGGCGAGGAGGACAACAGCAACCACCGATCACCTCTGCCCATAGCTGCCTTCGCTGGTCACCACCACGGGAGGAGAACAACACCACCAGCAGGCACCTTGAACCCCTCTAGCCACCAACACCATCGTCGACCGTCGCCGAAGAGAAAAACAACAGCCAGTCGCCGTCGGCCTTGCTTCATCCAGAAGGTGACCATCTTAATCAAAGAGTTGAGTTCTTGGCAAGGTTTCCTGAACCTTAGAACCTTGATTTCCCTCGTACCCTTCTTGAATAACAAAGAAGCTCTGGTATGCATGGATAGCAGATACATTCACGATGGATTTATGATGTGGTTGTTGGAATACAAGCTTGAAGGATGGCTTGGTTAAATAAATAGTTGGTTCTAATATGCTGTAGTAAAGCTTTATTTTGTTAACAGTGGTTATATACTTACTAGTACTGTTATGACAGTATATATACACGATATCCTTGTATTGGATAGAAGAGAGATGCTTTTGCTTTGCTTTTGAAATATACAAATAGAATTAAATCTTCAGTGGTTAAGGTTTCCTTGCCTTTCCATAACTTAAGTTATTTGAATCCTGATTCATGCATATTAATGGGAATGTGAGTTTACCTTGATGTGACTTAATTAGATACAGAAGATTTTCATTTCCGCTTAGATTTCACGTTAGCATGCTATAGGTTAGGATGGTTCATAGCCTTCCATGCCATAAGTTAAAGGTTGGATCTTGATTCATGTTTAAGGATTGTTTAAGATACTTAGGACCCATCATGCATGAGATGTATGTTTTAACCTCATTGCACATTTTGGAGGGTTTACACTAGTTAGTATGACCTTCCTTTGATTCATTGTCAGGTAGCGACGTTCGTAGTGGAAGTGACATTGTTCGAGACTAGTGGGATTTTTTTCTCTACCATTTTCAGGTGAGGGAATGTACACTTAACCTTTAGCTTTTTCCATGCGTCATGGTTTTGTGTTATATCCTGTGTTTTATATGGATTTTTATATTGTTTTATTGTTATTTATGATTATTATATCATTTTAGAGATTTACTGTTTTTCAGTGAATAGTATTTTTGGGAATAGTGTTCTCGTGTTTTATATGGCCATTCGGCTACTTTTTGCATTGCATTCTATACAGTTGATATTTTGATACCGGCACGACCGGGATGATGAGACTTGAACGTCAAGTACCATATTAACGTATGCCGACTCCACGAATTTTTCTGGATTAGTCGGGTTGTGGTGTAACGGTTTTTACGGTTTTCAATTTGGATTCATTATGATCGTGTTTTAATTTTGATATTTTTGGTGATGAGTTTGAGGCATTTAGGATTTGTTTCCACTCACAAGGATGTGTTTTATGGTGTTAGTTAAGTTGGAAAAAGAGTTGAAATCGTTGACTTTTCAAACCATGTATTAATGACTTAGCTTGAGTGTAAGCGTGATTTAGTATGGTGGAGGCTTAGTATAGGCTGATTTTTGGGATTGAAAGAGGTCATTCTCATCCCCTTTGGTTTCTCTTTCACGTGGGATTCAAGAGAAGAGAAGAGGAAGAGAAGAGGAAGAGAAGAGAAGAGAAGACTTGGAGATTTTGAGGATTCATGACATTTCCATCATCTTTCACTTGAGTTCTAGCTTGGATCTTGTTTGTTCTTGGTTTAAGATCACCTTGACAGCCTTGGAGAGCTTAGGAGAACATCCATTTGATGATTGTTGAGGTAAGTTTCATGTTTTAGTTGATTTTCTCAATGGATTCTAGCTTTAGTAGATGTTTGAAGAAGTAACTTCAAGATTAGCTTGTATTTGATGATGGTTAATGCTTTGACATGGTTTGATATGTCATTTGACACTTGTTTGAGGTGTTGAGGTTGAGACTTAGATGAGTTTTCATGTGATTCATGATTTACTTTAGTTTTCTTAGATTTTCATGCTTTGGTTGGTTTTTGATGGGGAGATTTTGTGTTTGACATGAGATGGATGTTCCTTCATGGTTTAGTTAGCCTTAGTGCATGTTTTGTGACATGTGTGAGATGATTTGGTAGAGTTTTTAGTAGGTTTGGCTTTGGATCGAGTTGCTGTTTTTCTCCAGTTTCTGATGCAAGGCAAACCGGTCGATCGGTTTTATTAAAAACGGTCGACCAGCTGAGGATGGATTTCTCTGTCTGTTTTTGGCAGATAGGTCCTTTGAGGACCGGTCAACCGGTTTTCCCAAAACTGGTCGACCGGTTTCCTCTGTTTTGGGGACCATGGTTCTTTTTATTTTTGATCTTTTCGGGATTGATCCGGAGGGTCGAGGATTGGTCCTAGACCCGTGTTTGAGGTTCTTTAAGGCGTAGTTTGAGATATTTGATGGTTTTCATAGGGTGTTGATTGTTTGTGTTGTCGATGATCGGATTTTGAGAATTTGTTCCTAATTATGTGTTAGGAACCATCGGTGATCCATGTGATCGTGTTGAGCTTGGATTGAGCGTTCTTGATGTGTTTTGATGTCGTTGCCCAGGTGAGATGTTATTTGAGACGGTTGGTATGTGAGCTTTTACTTATTCATTGATTACACCTATTTTTCTTACAGCCGCTATATACCATAGTACATTATAACTTTGGGTAACTCCATGATGATTTATTTATGATTTAGACCCTCGGGTCATGATAGTATCATTTCCTTGCATGGACATTGAATGATCTGATTTATGAACTTGCACTGTCGAATTTTATCGTGATTATAGTTATGATTTTCTTCAGAATGGTTTACCTCTCATTGTGGTTTTCGACCCTCGGGTCGTGTTAGTTTTATCGGGGTATCATTATCTCTGTTTTAATCAAGGTGAGACTTGTCACCTCTATTTTTAGTTCATGTGAGTTGTTGTACGGATAGTGGTACATGAAAAGTATATATGTTTTACTCATTTTAACTTATTTTACATATGGTTGATATATGCCGTAGTTTATGATATTTGATCCAGTCTTATAATGTTTTGATGTTTTACATACGGTTGATATATGCCGTAGTGTACGATATTTGATCCAGTCTTATAATGTTTTGATGTTTCCGACCTTAGTGTCGTGATTGATTTTATGCTTTTGCACGGACTCTTCATGGCCCGCGGCTTTATAGCCTTTGGGGAGTTTTATAGACTTGTGATATGAAACCAAGGCCACCTTCGAGTGTCACAATGTCTTTACGTCATTCTGTTCGCGGCAGAACGACTAGGACGGTCCCTCTTGATGTTGCATGTTCGCGGAGTCATACCGGAATGCACGTTATGTTTGGGTTTTGGGGATCCCTTTAGCTTGTGAACTTTTATATGGCAAGATCTAGTCTTATATTCAATATCATTCATGTCTTTATTGTGGAGAGATGTCTCCATTGGATTTATTGTGGGGAGTTTACCTCTCAGTTGGATTTTGGTACTTTTTATTAAATCTCTACTTATATCTATTTCGATTATTGGCTATTGATTTTTAGAGCGAGTTTTCTATTGGTTGCTCGGCTGTAGTAACATCTTGATTTATGTGTTTAGGATGACCCATGTTTTAAGTTGTGGAGTTTTTCTCCGTTGGATCTAGTATTTATGAGTCTAGTGTGACTCATGTGGTTTTATGAGTCTCTCATGACTCTTGACATTTATATGATGAGATTTACTTGAGATTTGTGATGGGTTTTAGATATTATGACTTTTTGGTTTTTATGATCGTTGTACAGACCTTGTGGATTTCATGATTTGATATCTATTTTCATGTATGTCTAATGCTCACGGTCGGTGACTTATCTTTATGTTTTGTACCATTTACCATGAAAGGTTTAGTAGGTTTATGATACATATTTTGGAACTTATGCATTTCAGTTCACCATTCATCTTTCGACTATGGCATTTGCTTTTCTATCTCTATTTCATCTCACCGGCTAGTGATGACTGACGGATATTACCCCTACTTGTTTTGGCAGGAATCATCTTCCGGTGTCAGCACGGATGCTGCGGACAGACAATGTTGCCTCTAGGATTTCTTTCTGCTCTCTTTTGTTTAGCTTCCGCTTTTGTTCCCTCGTATGATGTTTCTATCTATTGATAGATTCGATTATTGTTGTTGGTTGTTTTCTATGGGATGATGTTGCTTTTTCCACGAGTTGTTTGTTCCCTTCGAGGGATTGGTTTTTATTGTAGTCATTTTCATGACTTGGAGTTATTTATCCTTATAGTGGATCAATTTTATCTTTTCGGTAGTGGTTCATTTGGCTTCAATGACCCGTGGATTGCTCCACGGGTTATCGCCGGTATCACTCGGTTTCGGGTGTTACATTTGTGGTATCAGAGCGGGTCGGTTCATTTCGGACCCGTTCGTTTCGGTTTTAATTCTTTTTTGAGTTTTGACTTTCAAGTCTAGTTTTTTTTTTTTTTTCTTTCTTCTAAAGGCATCGTCTCCCGACATCCGGTGAGTTTTATTTGCTCCTTTCTGACTTGATCTGATTTATGTATTTCAAATGTTCATACCATTTCTCTTATGTGTGGATTATCAGTGTTGATCTGATTTTGTTATCGATTTTTACTCTATTCTTATTGGATGAGATAGAGTCCTCACGATTTGATTATTGATGATGGATGCATGATTTGGGTTGATTTGACCCGTTCTTGAATTGATTTATGACCAATTGGTTGCTGTCCATTTGATAATTTGTCTTGGTATGATTTTAATATTGATAGAGATTATTTAAAGATTGTGATCGGATACGAGTTTGTCGATTATGTTTAAGACTTAAGATATTTGGTATTGTGATATAAACCCCATTTTCTCATACTGTATTATGTTAGAATTTTGATAGTACAGAGATTTTCAGATTCACTATGCTTATTAACATCATTAGACTCTTGGGATTTATTTGAGACTTCCTAATTTGCAAAAGATTTATTTTGTACAGTAGGTTTTTGTCCCTCTGTTCATAGCACGGTGTGAGGTGCATGAGGGTGATCCTATTGTTGATTTTTTCTCTTGATTGGGAAGTTCAGTGTGAGCTTGAGGTTGTCGATCAGTTTTTGGATTCACTGTTGACACTTTCCTTTGTTGGGACTTGTGATCATTTTTGGGCTTGATAGGCTAGTTTGGCCCCGAGCTAGGCTAGATTGTTGTAGGGAAAGAGTTTTATTGCTTTGACCGATGGGTTAGTTGTTGAGTTGATGGTGATGGGACTAGGCGTTCCTGTTGGCAAGATTTTGGTTTCTTAAATTGTGGACCTTTGGGGATGAGTTGTTTGGGATTCTAATGACTGTTATGTTTTGGTATGATGGTAGAGTTGGAGATTGGAGATTTCTTTGTTGTGACTTGATTTGTGGATATTTTTGTGACACTTGATGCAAAGTTCTCCTTTTCGCACTTTTCAGGATGGACTTGATAAGTTGAGAGAGCTTGTTACTCGGTAGTAAGATGATAGTGGAGGAGGTTTCTTTTTGGTCCAGTGTGATTCTGTGGAGAGTTCCTGTGTATTGAGTTATTAATGCTTGATAGGTTCTGAGGACTCGGGACAGGTTATTGAGTGGTCTTTTGATAGGGACCCTTTTTCTTGGATTGATGATCTTCTGACTGTTGTTGAGGACTTAGGCCCTTTCTCGATTTGATTAGAGGTTTGAGTTTCATCGTTGAGGGTGACTGAGATGGATCATATAGAGATAGTGTTGTTTTGAGTTTCATCATGCCTTAGTATGGACATCTGCACCTGCTACCTTGCGGGCAGGATGCATGAGTTTTCGATCCTGGTTTACCATTTCCGTTGCGTTGATGTTTTTGAGGAGGTGTGCTCTGATTGAGGTGTAGGGAGATTCCTCGATTGAGGTTTTTTATTCTGGTTGACCGTTTCCACTAACATTGCTGATCTCGAAGGAGATGCAGTTGTGTGTTGAGTTTTTGATGTGTGAGTTTTGGATTGACTTAGTTTTCTTCCTTAGTCATGTGGTTGACAAGGATGATGATGTTTTATGACTGGACGAGAGTAGAGACAGTGAAGGAGGGTGTGCAGGTTCTTCAGGTGTTTGGTTGAATGATTGTTTCTGCCCTTGATTGTTTTCAGTAACCTTTTGATGGTTAGTGGTCTTTTGGATGGACGCTTGTGGGCATAGGGCTGTGAAGATGATTTTGAGATTGAGGAGTCTGCTTGAAGTTGGTGTGTTTTTCCTTTGGTTGGTTCTGTTTAGGGTTGGAGACTGGGTTTTCAGCCGTTTTAGTGTCCTGTTTGACGCTATGGATTGTTGAGTGATGTTCGATTGATCTTGTTGAATGGAATCGGTTGGTGCAACCTACCGATGTGAGATTGATTAAGGACCACTTCCAATTTGTTCGATAAGGATTAGTTGAGATTTTGTCGTTGGGATAACACGTTGGGATTTTGGGATAGATGAGTTGTGTTGTTGTTGATTGGGACCGTTAAGGTTCGGACATGATGTAGTCGATGCTTTCAGGTTGTTTTCACCTCTGTCCATTTTTAGGATGACCACAAGGGTTGTGATGTTTTGTTCATGATGAACGAGTTGCATTAAGAACGTAAGTTAGAGGTGCATGGGGATCGTTCCTCATTTGTTTTCATGAACCTTTCACGATGTTTTTCAGGTTGTACTTTCATTATTTTATGTGATGTACTTTCATTAGATTTTGGGGAAGAAATCTTTTTAAAGGGGGTAAAATGTTATACCCCGTGTTTTATATGGATTTTTATATTATTTTATGTTTATTTATGATTATTATATCATTTTAGAGATTTACCGTTTTTCGGTGAATAGTATTTTCGGGAATAGTGTTCTCGTGTTTTATATGGCCATTCGGCTAGTTTTTGCATTGTATTCCATACAGTTGATATTTTGATACCAGCACGATCGGGATGATGAGACTTGAACGTCAAGTACCATATTGACGTATGCCGACTCCACGGATTTTTCTGGATTAGTCAGGTTGTGGTGTGACAATTTTTACGGTTTTCAATTTGGATTCATTGTGATCGTGTTTTAATTTCGTGATTTTTGGTGATGAGTTTTAGGCTTTTAGGATTTGTTTCCACAGACAAAGATGTGTTTTATGGTGTTCGTTAAGTTGGAAGAAGAGTTGAAATCGTTGACTTTTCTAACCATGCATTAATGACTTAGGTTGAGTGTAAGGGTGATTTAGTGTGGTGGAGGCTTTGTGATAACCCGTTCTGATTTTAAGTTAAATTGGGTTATTCTATATAACTCGATCGAATTTTAATTAGTTCGGGTTAATTAATTCTCAAGACTTCCACCTAACTCACTCGGGTGGAAGCGGTTCTAAACCCGACGACTACATTTTTTTAGCTCCTCTTGCTCTCCTTTTAGTTTTAATTGTGGATGTGAAATGACCATCATGTCCTTCTCAATTAAAAGGAGGGATTTGACAGTTTAATTCTGTAACTCCCTAAACCCTCTCTCCTCACTCCTTTCGGCTCTCTCTTTGTCCCCCATCTCACATCACTTTCATCTTTTCCTCTTCCTCTGTGATCGCCGGCAGCAAGAGGACAGGGGGAGCATCATCTTGGTTTGTCGCACGGAGGCACGACAATCGCATCGTCCTCTAGTGACCACGGGTGAGCGTTCTTGATTTTTCCTTTTTCCTTTCTTTTGGATTTTCGGCCATGGAGGGGTTGGATGTTGATTATGATTCTCCTCCTTGTTTGGTGATGGAGTGCGGACAACGGTGAAGGAGTAGAGCGTGGTGATTTTGAGCCTTCGACGTGATTTGACTTCTCTTTTAAAAGTAGTC
>JAOWBR010134975.1:0-13882 GCA_028571145.1 Dionaea muscipula
TCCCTTGGGTTCGATATCTTTTATTACTACCAACGAAGGCAGTACACTTGCTGCATTGCGATCTCGTTCGGTCACTTTTCATGACACCTCACCAAGTCCACACTCAAATCATAGGCAAAAACAAGCCAAAAGGGATTCATGCAGTACAATCAATAAATATTAGAAATCAAAGCATAAATTAAATCATAAGCAGGCAAGTGTAGACAATCAAACATAATCACGGAGCATGAACTGTGTAGAAATAGAGGGAGAGGTATGAAGAATAATCAAGGGACGAGAAGTGAGAAGAGAGAGGAAGGCAAGGAAACGTGTACACCCCTCACCTGGATCCTAGAGTCCACATGCAAAGCTAAACGTCAAGTCACAGAATCCTGTACACCACCACGTTGTCACCTAAACCACAATCACATGAAAAATCTTACTAACAACAACCAATCATGCCAAACATGCCAATCAATCAATGAAAGTCCCTTACTAATCCCCTGGAATGTCTAAAATGCAACACGGACTCGACGAGAAACAGAAACGGAGCGAACCGGACAAGGACGCATGATCTGGGACGAACACGGTCGTGTTCCCAGAACACGAGGCCGTGTCCGACACTGCCCTTTTTGGATAAAATGGCCGAATTAAAACATGCCCATGTTTTAAGAACATGGGCGTGTTTCGGCCCCGACACAGTCGTGCCGATGTGGACACGGGCGTGCTCGCTCCAGAATCGAACCTAACAAAAACACGCAATCCTCCAAACATGCACAACACTTGTTCGACACAAAGCTCAGTCCAAAACGAAGAAATGCACATGAATCAATGCCCCTAAAACCACTCAATGAGCATGCTGACAACACTAAAACATCATGCTAATCATGTGCATGACTGAATCAAAATGAATGACATGAAAACTGACAAATCCCAAAAGTCCCGAAACTAAAAACCAAAGATGAGAAACCAAAACCACATGCTAACACATGAATCTGACATCGTCAGCATGATTAATCAAACTCATCGATGGGTCAAAAATCCCCACCTACATCCATCGACATTCATGAACGAAGAACGAAAAAACGGCCAAAAATCGTACCTTTACCCGAGAAAGATCAAAATCACGCCGAATCACATCAACAGTAAGATGAGATCACGGTTAACGTCTCCCCTACTACCCTGTCATCGTCATGAGACAAAGAAGGAAATCAAAATCATCACCCCTTTCTCCCCATGGCCGAAATCCCCTAAGAAAGAAGAGGAAAGGAAGTCTCAACACATACCCGTGACAAGAAGAGGATGCAGTCGTCGTGTCGCCGGTCGTCAACCCAAAGCGCCAATCGGCTCCTTCCTCTTGTGATGCTGCGGATCGGCCAAAGCAACGGAGAGAGAGAGAATTGACGTGAGATAGAGAGGAGAAGAGAGAGAGAGAGAGAGAGAGAGAGAGAGAGAGAGAGAGAGAGAGAAACGGCAAAAGGGAAGGGAAAGAAATCAATAGAAGAGGGGTACTGTGGTAAAACCACACCCATTTCTAATTAAAAGAAGGAGAAAGATGAATTAAAAAGGTGGTCGTCGAGGTTTGAACTCGCAACCTCATGGATGCACAACACTCTCAAACCGCTTCTACAACTAGATGGGCTGGTGTGGAAGTCCTGAGAAAATAATAAACCAATTTAATTAAAAACGGAACGAGTTATCAATCAATAACCTAATTCAATTAAAAAAAGATTGAACGGGTTATCACAGACGGAGATGGAGTAGATGAAATTAGGTTTCAATTAATTTGGGGGGACACGTGGCACAATCTGGTGCATCAGATTTCCTCTAATCCAAGGGCTCACATAGAGTATCATAGTTTGTGTTTTATAATGTGTTCATATAACCTTCCCGATATATATATATATATATATCGGGGCGTCTCAAGGGACATCCTTTTTAACACCCATTTTGACACCCATTTCAAAACGTGTTTTGTGGAATGTTTTGAGATGATCCGAATGGTGGATACATAGGAAATGTGATTTTAAGGGGGGTTACCGAAGACCCCAACGAAAAATAATGTTGTGATGGTCTCCATCCGGACGTCGGAAAGTACGACTTGGGCCAATTTCAGCACTATAAAGGAAGTACCATATCCGAAATGTTTTTTGACGATCCGAACTGTTGTGTTCAAAATATGTGTTATGATGGTACAAGAAACCCTACCGGAACCCAAGTGTTAATGCATTAACCCGAGTGTTAATGCATCAACCCCAACGAAAAACTAAAGACCTTATAGAAATCCGAGTATATTTGGGTACAATCAACTCTTCCGTAGCCCGAGGGGTTAATGTAGTCATTTTTTATTACATTTTGAACACATCCAACGGTTCGGATCTGCCCAAATCATTTCGGATATGATATTTCCTTTATAACGTCAAAATCGGCCCAAAACGTACTTTCCGACATTAAGATGGAGCCCTTCCTGTCATTATTTTTTAACAGGTGTGAAATTTAAAATGTCTTAGAATGTTATTTTCTACGCATCCACCGTTCGGATCGTCTGAAAATATTTCAGGAAACAAAGGTGTCAAAATGGGTGTTAAAAAGGGACCGACTTGGGATGCAGCGTAAGGAGTTGGGATCAAGTTTAATGAGGTGATGGCGAATATCACGAATATAACAAGTACACCCAAAGACACGAAGTGGGAGAGGATGAAGAGGATGGAGAGAGGTATCAGGAAAGAGAAGACAATGAGGAATACCTCCCTTAAGAACAGATGAGGACATACGATTAATCAAATATGTGGTTGTCAGAACCACTACACCCCAGAACATCTTAGGCACTCTTATCTGAAACATAAGAGCACGAGTAACCTCTAATAAGTGACGATTCTTGCGCTCTGCTACCTCATTCTGGGGTGGTGTATCCAGGCAATAACGACTCATGGATGATCCCATGAGAAGTCATAAAGGAGGTAAACTGGGATGAAAAATACTCCCGAGCATTGTCACTCCGAAATGTAAGAATGGACATGGAAAATTGAGTGTCAATCTCAGTATGGAAAGCAGTAAAGATGGAAAACAATTCAGAACGATCTTTTATTAAATATACCCGTGATATTCTTGCGTAATCATCCACAAAAGAGATAAAATACCGAAAGTCGGTTTTGGACTCAATTGGACACGGACCCCAAACATCAGAATGAACTAACTGAAATGGAGCTGAAGCTTGTTTTTGGACTCGAGACATATGTGGGACATGATGATGTTTAGCAAACTGACAGGACTTACAAAACGAATCAGATAAGTTCTGGACCGTACGACATAGACGCTTAAGATTAGACAACGTCGGATGTCCTAAATGACAATGAAGGTGATGTGCAGTAGTAGAGATGCTTGGACATGCAAGGGTTGATGATTCTTCCTCCAGCACGTAGAGTGCTCCTGATACGCGATGACCTCTAACTAAAAGTTCTCGTCGAAGGATCCTAAAACTCACAGAAATCACCACAAAAAACAACACGACAATGGCAAGTGTAGATTAAGAAATTGACTGATAATAAATTAAATGGAAGATCAGGTAAATATAAGACTGATGATAATGTCAAAGTGAGAGTAATAAAGGCATTATCGGTCCCCTTAATCGAGATATAGGAGCCATCTGCAACCCGGACATCAGGATAGGAAGAACTAGGAGAATAATCACTTAACATACCTAGGGAATCATTCATGTGTGATCAGAAGCACCAGAGTCAATGATCCACTGTCGAGGAGAGGCAAAGAGATAAGCAGCGGACGAGGCACACGAAAGAACAACGACAGGAGGAGAGCTCTAGACAGGAATAAGACTACGATCCTCAGAAGCAGAAGATATGATCACCGAGAAAGAGTCCATGCCAGATGCCATATTAGCAGACCGGAAAGTAGGAGGTCGACCATGTAGTTGCCAACATCTCTCTCTAGTATAACACGAAACCTTGCAATAGGAGCAAGTGGGTCGACAGTCTGAGGAATCGAAAAGGGTCACCGACGATGGAGCTATGGTCGACGACGGCTAGGGATGTCAATTATACCCGTATTTACAAGTATTCAACTCTACCCGTCTCATTTGGGTATGATATGAGTATAAGAAAATGGATACAAGTACGGGTACAGATATAAAAATTAATATTCGCAACGGTCAACGAGTATGGATAGGGTATGAGTATGCTATAATACCCTATCCTACCAGTCCCCACCTGTAACTGTAATACCCATATATAAATATATATTTATGAATATTTGTGTTAGTATTT
Source organism: Dionaea muscipula (assembly GCA_028571145.1). NCBI lineage: Eukaryota > Viridiplantae > Streptophyta > Magnoliopsida > Caryophyllales > Droseraceae > Dionaea > Dionaea muscipula. The sequence goes on from JAOWBR010134975.1 coordinate 4,260, forward strand.
TAAAGATTATTTTGTATATAAAATTATTCATGTTTGCCTAAGTCTATGGGATTGACTGCACAGGCACATTCCATCTTCTGATTTCTCTTACTGCTTTCTTGGGTTGGCCGTTGTATCAGTTTGATGTGATAAATGTCTTTCTTCATAGGGATTTTCTTGAGGAGGTTTATGTGGAGCAACCTCCTGGCTTTGTTGCTAGGGGGAGTCGTCGAGTCATGGCTGCCGGTTGAGGAAGTCGTCGTATGAGTTGAAACAATCCCCCAGAGCATGATTTGGCCGGTTCAGTTCTGTGGGGATGGAGTTTGGCATGTAGAGGTGTGCAAAAGATCATTCAGTCTTCTATAGACACTCTAACACCGGATGTATCTTTTTAGTAGTTTTTGTGGATGATATTGTGATTATCGGAAGTGACAGTACAAGGATTGTCACTCAAGGTTTTCTTGCAAAAGCAATTTCAGACTAAGGATCTGGGATAGTTGATGTACTTCTTAGGCATTGAAGTTGCTAGGTGCAGTCGTGAAATCTTTCTATCCTTGCGTAAGTATGCACTTGACCTCCTACAGGATATGGGTATGATCGATATCAAGCCGAGTGATCAGTATAGAAGATTGATAGGTAAGTTAAATTATCTCTCTATCACTCGACCAGATATTACCTTCTCAATTAGTGTTGTCGGCCAATTTATATCAGACCCTCGGACTTCTCATTGGGAGGCTGCAATTCATATCCTTTAATATATTAAAGGGCATCCGAGTAGGGGCTTATTCTATGGTGATCATGGACATCGACGCATCGAGGGATTTTCAGATGCAGACTGGACAGGCTCACCATCAGATTGGAAATCCACTATCGGATATTGTGTCTTTGTTGGTGGGAATCTAGTTTTTTGAAAAAGTAAGAAGCAACCCATTGTTGTTAGCTCAAGTGCAGAATCTGAATATAGGACCCTTGCCCATATTACTAGTGACGTGACATAGCTCCACCAGTTACTTGAAAAGTTGAAGTATCCAGCGGCATGACCTGCCTAATTTTGGTGTGACAATCAGTCTGCGATACATATAGCATCAAATCCACTGTTTCACGAACACACCAAACATATCGAAGTGGATTGTCATTTTGTGAGAGAAAAGTTACAAGATGGGGATATTGTATTGAATAATGTTAAGACTTAAGATCAACTTGGGGACATTCTTACCAAACCTTTAATGGGGAATTGGGTCAACTTTATTTTTAACAAGTTGGACATGATCAATATCTATGCTCCAACTTGAGGGGGGGTGTTTTGATATTTGTTGTGATTTGTGAGTCTCGCCCATTGTGAGTGGCCCATAGATTAGGAATATATGTGTGTGTGTCTCTTTGGTGGAAGTAAGTTTTTGACCTAATAGAATGAAAAACAACAATCTTTATCTTTTCTCGTCACCCCCTCCTCTAAAAGGATGGTCCTCTTGTATAGTTCAGGTTTCTTGGAATAAGCAAAGTATCGTTCATTCTCTCTCCATCTTTCTCTTATTTCAACAAAAATCTTCTTCCCTCCCCTAGCTACGCCTTTTTTTTTTCCAAATCTTGCTTTGAGCACCCGATATGCACACACACCAATCATTGTTCTTCAAATGCAGGCTCTTAACCTCCTTCCTCTTCGTTTTGGAACCATCGGTCTAAAGCACTGTTAGTAATATTATCTGAATTTCTGCTCTTCATGGTTTTTCATCACCTAAAATATGGAATTAAGTAATTACACGACTGATGGTAAAGGAAGCATATTTTGTTACTGTTGGCAAAGTAGAATGAAGAAATGAGAAGGCTTAACCCTAAAGTGAGGCTAGACATAGTTTATATATATATGTGGTATATTGAGCTATACATAAAGTATTACAATAAAACCTAGCTCAATACTAAGACTAACTCAAGCCCAATACTAAACCTAACTCAATATTCTAAACACTCTCCGTAAAGGTGGAGCATAGATATTAATCATGCCTAACTTGTTATAAATATACTCAACCCGATTCCTAAAAAGAGATTTAGTTAGGATATCATGTGGATAACAGACTGATTATTACACCATAACTGAGCAGGCTTCGGGGAAGGATACTCCAACTCATCGAGCAACTGAAGAAGGTAGGTGACTTCACTAGTCAAATGGGTTAAAGCACGATACTCGGACTCAGCGCTGAATCTAGCAACAACAGATTGCTTCTTACTTTTCCACGAAACCAAATTGCCACCGATAAAGACATAGTAGCCACTGGTGGACTTTTGATCAGAGGGTGAGCTAGCTCAATCCGCATCAAAGAAGCCCTCGATTCGGATGCCCCTTAATATATTGGAGAATATGTACAGCTACTTCCCAATGGGGAATCCGGGGATCTGACATAAACTGGCTAACTACACTGATTGAAAAAACAATATCGGGATACGTGATGACAAAATAATTCAACTTGCCCACTAAGCGTCTGTACCTATCTGGTTCATCCAACACAACCCTCTCTGTTGGCAAAAATCTCGACTTGGAAAGTATTGGGGTGTCATTTGGCTTACAACCAAGCATCAGTGTTCTAAAAGACGCAAGGCGCATCGAGACGCACAAGGATCGTGGAGCTTAGGCGCAAGTGCGCACCTGATCGAAGCGAGACGCAAAAAAAAAAAAATATTCTAAAACTAAATGTGAACATTGAACAATAATTAAAAATAAAAAAATAAGTAGTTGATTGTCTACTAAAATTTTAAAACCAATACAATAAAAACATAATATAGTAGTTAGTACAAAAAAAAAGATCATTAATCCCAACATCTTCACCATCATTCGTCGAGAAGTGTAAAAAGATCATCAATATTCAATTCAACATATTCATCATCAATCTCAATATCTTGCTCATCCTCGGACATGTCCTCATCAGCTGCCTCCACCTCCACATGCAAAATATTAGCCCACTTGGCCCTCCTCATATTTGCACCTCTAGAACTTGATACCATAATTCCATTACTCCTTGTATGGCAAGGAGGTTTCAATACTCTTCTTGCTCTAGTGGCTCCTTTTTTCTCTTCTTCTCCTCTACGTATTATCTTCGTTTTTTTTTTTGGTCGTGGCTCTGTCTATTCTTCTTTTATTTTCTTCTTCTTTTTATTCATTAATTGTTTTAAGTTTTAACATAAAAATTTTTAGGTTTTAAAAAAAATATTAATATTATCATAGAGTCTAGGCGCGCCCAGTGCCTGACCCTCAGACGCCCTAAGCACGCGCGTCTGAGGCGCGCCTCTTTGAATGCACCTTATCAGGGGTTTCCTCAGACGCTATGGCTTGCGCCTAGGGCCTAGGCACGCCTGAGACGCACCTTTTAAAACCTTTCCATGCATGCCACTATCTTGCAACAAGTCCAAAGTATACTTGCGTTGGGACAAGAAAATCCCACGCTTACAGCGAGATATCTCAATTCCTAACAAAATGTCTTAAAGGCCCAAGGTCTTTGGTCTGGAAGTGGCTATGAAGGAATGTCTTTAACAAGGCAATCTCGGTGCTATTACTGCCAGTCATGACAATATCATCAACATAGACTACGAGAAAGATATACCCATCACCAGAAAGTCGATAGAAAACTAAATGATCTTTTGCTGACCGTTATAGGCCAAACTCAAAAACCACAGAACCGAACCGTCCAAACCATGCTTGAGGGGACTGCCGAAGCCCATATAAGGACTTCTTCAGATGACAAACATGACCACACACCCCCTGATCAACAAACCCAGACGGTTGCTCTATATAGACCTCCTTAGTCAGATCCCTATGAAGAAAATCATTCTTCACATCTAGCTGATGTAAAGGCCAATGACTAAAGGCAGCTAGAGAAATGAGAAGACGAATTGAAGCCATCTTGGCAACAGGAGAGAATGTGTCTGTGTTATCAATACCATACATCTGAGCATATCCATTGACAACTAGACGGGCCTTGAGACAAGAAACAGAGCCATTAGGATTCACCTTCACAACAAATACCCATTTGCATCCAATAGCTTGCTTCCCAGGAGGTAAAGGAACAAGGTCTCAAGTGTCATTGGCCTCAACGGCCTACATTTCCTTAGACATCGCCTGTGTCTACCCTGAAGAGGAGAGAGTCTCAGATACCGATTGAGGACCAGTAAAAGAATCCAAAGCAGAGATAAATGTCTACAAGTGAGAAGAAACTTCAGCATATGATATATGAGCAGACAGAAGATATGTCGTACAACTTCACTGGCCCTTCCGTAGAGCAATATATAGGAACATCTAGATCTCAGGAAGGAGCAGGTGATAAGGAATTCACGGACGAGGACGAAGGGTTGACGGGGGCCGGCTCAGGAGCAGCTACGGGAGGAGAATCCAACTGGATTGGAAGTAAGTAAGACCCAAAGGAGATAACTCAATGAGTGCCACAAGTGTACACATGGCAGATAGGAGGTGAAGGAGATGAGGGTGGGTAAGGAGACTGAGGTGGAGGAGACTGAGGTATAGACATAACGCGGGAATGACTTAGACCAAAGTACTATCATCCCCATCGACACATACAGGCCGAGAGGGACGAGGAAGGCCGGATGAAGACTCAGACAAGTGGGAGATGAACGGGGTTGACTTATCAAAGGTAACATCAATAGATACACAAAAACGTCTCAGATCAGGAGAGTAACATCTATAGTCCTTTTGAACATGTGAGTAGCCCAAGAAAATGCATCGCAAATATTGAGGGCCAAGTTTGGTGAGGGTGGGCGGATATCCCGGACATAACAGGTACATCCAAAGATACGGATGGGAAGAGGATGAAGAGGGTGTAAAGTGGTATCCGGGAAAGGAACACGATGGGGAATCTCTCCTTGCAAGACAGAGGATGGCATGCGGTTCATCAAGTTGGTGGCTGTTAAGATAGCCTCACTCCAAAACATCTTGGGTACACTCATACGAAACATCAAGACTCGAGTCACTTCTAAGAGATGACGATTTTTACGTTCAGTAATTCCATTTAGCGGTGGTGTATTAGGAGATGAGGACTCATAGAGCATCACATGGGTGGTCATGAATGTGGTAAAAGAAGTGGAGAAGTACTCCCGTGCATTATCACTCCTGAAGGTCCGTATAGGTAATGTGAACTGTGTCTGTATTTCAGAATAAAAGGCAGTAAAAATAGAGAACAACTCTGAACAATTCTTCATTAAAAACAGCCATGTCATTCGTGAATAATCATCTACAAATGACACAAAATAGTGAAAATCTGCCTTAGACTCGACCGAGCAAGGACCCCAAACATCTGAATGCACTAACTCAAAAGAAGCATATGCTCGTTTAGTGACTCGAGACCGATAGGATACCTTATGGTGTTTGGCAAACTGGCAAAATTCACAGAAAACATCAGATAAAGACTAGATAAAGACTGAACCTCAAGACAAAGGCACTTCAAACTAGAGAGCGTAGGATGACCAAAACGACAGCGAAGATCCAAGGCAGTGGTAGAAATACTAAGGAAGGCAACAGACAGTGACTCAACCTCCAACACATAGAGTCCTCCTGATAAGCGTCGACCCATACCAATAGTCTTCCTCGTTTAGGATCCTGAAAAATACAAGAGTCACCAGAAAACAAAGCATGGCAGCAGTGAATCCGAGTCAGAGCACTAATAGATACTAGGTTGACAGGAATATATAGAACAGTAGATAATATGAGAGTGGAGGTAAGAGGAACTATCCCTATCCCTTTGACTGGGATATAAGTGTCATCGGCAATCCGAACATCCGGATATGAGAAAGTGGGTGAATAACCCTGCATCATATCTAGGGAACCAGTCATATAGTCAGACGTCCCGATATCAATAATCCACTGGCGAGGAGATGTAGAAAGATTAGCAGCATAGTGGGAAGAGTGTACATGTGAAGCTGAAGAGGTCTGATCATGAGTATGAGAGGAGTTATCATCAGGAGCAAGCCCAGAGGAAGTTACATTAGTAGATCAAGATACAGAGGGTCTGCCATGTAATTTGAAGCACCTATCTCAAATATGATCAGGGGCCTTGCAATAAGAACAAATAGGTCGACCATCAGGAGCAGAGGTAGCGGTGGAGGAAGGACGACCATGAAGCTAGCAAGTTTCAATGATATGGCCGGGACGCTGCTAATAAGTGTAAAACCAACGATCTCCCCCTCTACCTCGGCCATGACCACGGGGCTCCCTAGAGCTAGCAAAAGCGGTACGATCATCACTAAAAGGATTAGGGTCAGAAGATATGGCCGGATAGCTCTGTTGGCCCTAAAAAAGGCCTCATTCAAGGAAGTCTCCTTGCTAACTAGAATCTGGGATCGAACGGAATCATGCTCGGAACGTAGACCACTAAGGAAAGCTATTATAAGCAGTTGCTCACGCTGCTCACACATCTTCGTCACATCAGCATTGATCGACATCAGAATATTAAACTCCCCGGACAACTTCTTATGAGAAGCAAAATAGTCACTCAACGATAAATCACCCTATTGAGGACGAAAGAGAGACTGAGAAACATCATGTAAGTTGTTCACATTATCTTTGCTAGAATATAGAACAACTAGATAGTCCTAAAATTCCTTAACAAAATCACAATGAGAAACCAAAACAGAGACTCGAGGTTCCATCGAGTTAATCAATCTAGTGTAGAGACAGGCATCGTCTCTCTCCCACAACTTAGCCTTTAATGGCTCCTTAGCATCGCTCGGACTTTCTTCAGTAAGGTGACTCTCCATTTCCATACCCCGAATAGCAAATAGAACCATCTTCTTCTAATGAAAATAATTCTCACCATCTAAGCGTTATCAATGAGCTTAGTGGTGACAGGAACAACCTCAGACACACCTGCCTTGGACTCACTACTTTTTGAAATACTCGCCATAACAATATCAGATAAAGAGAAATCACCAACTAGCAAGAGATTGATTAACTAGCATAAACCCAGAGGACATCCCAAATCAGAGAGTAGCAGCATAGAGGCAGTGACCGTTGATAACAAATCAGAGGGCAGCTTAGAAGCAGTGACCATTTTTATACTCAAACTCTCAAACTAGCAGCATAGAATCAAAGGAGCTTGAATAACGCAAAAATGGAAGAGAATCAACTACAACCACGGAAGGGAGAATGGACCGGTGAAAGGAGGTGGACATTTGGCCCGGAGTGAAGTTGCCAGCGCTCTGAACGACGCGTGGCTGCACGTGAAACCCACACACGACAGCTCTGGGCGGCGCATGAGGTGGCGTCAGGGCAAATGGTCAGGTCTGCTGTGAGCGACTCGCGACCCTCTACCTCCCTAGGTGGTTAGTTGTTGAAGGAGATGAAGGTTGGAGGCTCAATACCCGTGGTCCTCGCGGCAACGAGTTGGGTATGAGCTGTCGGAGTAGCGCCGACTGGTGGGTCCACCACCATGGTGGCCACTGGGCTTTCCTGGGCAATGGTTGGTTGGTAGAAATATGTGGTGGTTCGGTGGTGGTGAGCTGATCAAGGCTGGAGGCTAGGGTTTTGACCGGTGGTGGTGGTGTTTGCAGCTAGGGTTTTGAGGGATGCATTAAAGGATCTCTGATACCATGTTGGCAAAGTAGAACGAAGAACTGAGAAGGCTTAACCCCCAAAGTGAGGCTAGGCATAGTTTATATATATGTGGTATATTGGACCATATATAAAGTATCACAATAAAACCTAGCCTAATACTAAGACTAACTCAAGTCTAATACTAAGCCTAACTTAATGTTCTCAACAGTTAGATTTTTAAGGGATGGAGTTTATGCAAAAGAAAGAAAGAGAAAAATAAAAAAAGACAATCCCCAGAATCGCACTCAAGGAGATCCAAAGGCATCACACAACTCAGGATTACATCACACGACTCAAAAAACAAATATGCAATCAATTTTTCTTTATTCATTTGATGATTCTATCTCCTCGAATAAAGAAGAAATATAAAAATCTATTCCTCATATTTAAGAAAACTAATTGAGGAAACTAAACAAATTCCTTAATTAAATATCTAACTACAAAATATTATGTCTCTACATAATATCTTAAACTAGACTCCTTTCAAGCTCAAAAAAGGAAAAACAGAAGACCCGTTTCATCACAACATCCTTACTTCAATCAAATGAGTAAAATAACTAAAATTATTAAAATACACTTATAATCCAGTGTAGTGTTCAGTATGACGTCCTTTCATATTAGAACTGTTAGTATGGTGTCGATTTCAAATGTACTTTTTGTTTGGTTGTCTTCTGTTTCTTTGATTATAAATCATTTTGGTTGTATCTCACATTTTATTTACTTATGTGATCTCAAGTGCAGGTTGTGATTGAAATCGTTGAAGATTACATTGTTTTGGGTGGAGCTGAGTTCTTGAGCAAGCATGCTTCCGTTGTCGCTAAACTTCTTGACATGATAGTGGGAAATGTAACTGATGTTGGTCTTCTTTCAGTCCTTCCAGTCATTGAGCTTCTAGTTCAGGTACTTGTATGCTTGTGGATGCTGATTTTTTTTGGCGTCTTTTACCGCCATTGTCGACTTGTCGTCCTTGGTATTACATCTCCACCTGCATTCTTTATTCAGATGTAACTTACGATTTTGGTGCTTTCTTATTTGCATTGGTTTTATTACTAAATCAAAGAGGAAAGCTGCAAGTCATATGTATGCTTGCAATTTGAATCAGTTCTCTATCTTTGCTTAAATTAGGATGAGCTGCTTCATTTCTTTTTACGTTGGTCAGCTGCTTTCGGACTTTGAATAAGGTTACTGCAAGTGCATGTGCATGGGCACTTCTTGCTTTCTATCTTTGAAGCATGACTTATTCTTTTCTAGGCCTTAATTCATAAGCCCTACTGCTTTTCTGAAAGAAAATTTCTCTTACAACAGAACAACCCTTTAAACCATGTTGCCTTCCTCTCTTTGTTTTTTGTTCCATTTTTCAGCTGACTAGTTATCTGACCACGATTATTGAATTTTTGTTGTCATTTATCTAATTATCTAACGGGGGGGTTATTTGGATGTCAAAAATAACGTCACTTTTAACGTCGTTTTTGTTCTAGAATGTTTTGAGACGATCCGAAATGGTGGATGGTTTTAAAATGTGTTTTTAAGGATGTACATGTGAAATCGTCGAAAAAAAAACTTAGGAAAGACTCCATTCGATCTTTTTCGGGTCAATTTTAGCATTATATTACACCTATCGGATCCGATCCGAAATGATTTAAGATGATCCGAACTGTTGGATGTGTTCAAAATATCCGAAAAATGATTGCATTAACCCCTCGGGTTTCGGTAGAGTTGATTGTACCCAATATATTCGGATTTCTATGGGTTTCTATTTTTTCGGCTTTTGTTCTTTTTAGGCTTAATAATTAGCCCCTTGGATTCCGATAAGGTTTTTTGTACACATTTAAAAACACATTTTGAGCACATCCAATGATTCGGATTGTTTCAAATCATTCCGGACCGATAGGTGTCTATATATATATATATAGTGAGTCTCCATTGAAGACTTTCATTTTTTTTCATGTTTGTGGACTCCACACAACCCTTAGATTTGAAAAAATCAAAGGCCCAAATTAAAAAGGAAGCGGTTGGAAAATGAGGCCCACTACTATATAATCTTGACCTTTGA
>JAOWBR010135086.1:0-13882 GCA_028571145.1 Dionaea muscipula
TCTAGGACTGTCTGTTTGTCTTTTGTGTTATGTCTGTATAAAGACTTCAAGACTTCCGCTGTAGTAATGACATAATGTTGTATGGCATACTCCCTGACTCTGGGATAACCTGTATATATTTTACTATCCCTGTCATCTGGTTTTGAATGCTTGCTAGCTTTATGCTTGATAGGCTTGTCTGGATCCATAGGCTTCAATGGCCCGTGGACCGGTTCTACGGGTTATCGCCGGTTTCACCCAGGCTGGGGTGTTACACTTCCCAACGTCCATCAGCTCAAAGATTTCGTAAGTATCAACCATTGACATGATCCAATCATCCTCCTCGTGCATTTGATTAATGGTTTTAGCTTGTGCCCTGGATCTGCTGAGCTTCCATGAGATCCAGGCATGAAACCTTGCCAGTTCCTCATCAATATTGATGGAGTCATCAACAATGAAGGGTGTGGTTTCTGTAGCACGAGCATCCTTAAAAATAGCTTCAACAGATTTAGCACGAATAGGATCCTGAGCATCATGGAACTGGTCCTGAGCCATTCCAGTGGCCTGCTCAGTCTCATGTGCCTCCCCTTGCTGTTCTGACTTTTGTTCAACCTCCCCTTGAGATTCATCATGGGTGGGGGCAGTGCTTGATGCAATGGTTTCTGAATCAAGAATCAGCTTCCTTCGTTTCTTGACTTTCTTTTCTTTCGTTGGAGAAGGAGTAGCTATTCTTCTCTTAGGGTTTACATCAACATTACCAAACAACCTCTTTGTGATATGCACAGCTAGGTTTTCCCTTAGATCAACTCCTAGCTTAGCAAGTGAATGGCTAATAACAAGTCCAAATGACTTTTTAGTGTGAAAGACACCTTTTGAAGGTTCTCCAGTGAAGGATTTTTCTTTCACGACCAGCTCCTTGATCCTCTAGAAGATCAATCAAGTCCAGTGATTGGCTTATGAATCCAGATTGCAGCCATGAATTATGCTCAACTTCTGGTCATTTGATCATGGGATCCAATCATCCCTTCGATGATTTTGCTCAAAACAGAATAGAGCATGTGGAATTCTTCCTTTAATTTCATCACCTTGCACGAAAAATTGCAAGGAATTTCTTCATCCTTGGCAATCTTCTTCCAAAATGCCTCTTCATCAAACATTACCATACTAGGATCAACCTCTCCGGATTTTGGTGAGCCTAGGTGCTGATGTAGGGTCTCTAGTTTCTGGATAATCTCGGTTCAATTAACCCTAGAGGTAAAAGTGTCATCTTTGAATATGGTATTCATGTAAAAATCAATCACATCGATGCGAGACCCGGAAGGAATATGAACTGAAATGAACTGTGTCGACCTACTCTGCTCCAGGGCTTCGATAACCTTCTTAGCAGCTTCAGTGCATGCTTGACTTTGCAGAAAGTTTTCAACATCGAACATGAGCAAAATGAGCAGCTCCTCAGTGTAATATTTATTGCTGAACTCGGGTGCCATTGGGGTAGATTGAGAAATCTTCAAAGAAAAGTTCAGGGTTTTGGAAAGAGGTTTGCTTAAGAGCACCGTGCTTCATGTTTCAGAAAATGGAGGGAAGGAGTAAAAGAGAAAGTATTTGAAAGTTTTTAGTGTTTAGGATTAGAGCATCAACATAAACTGAATCTTGTCTCTTTAGATCTAGAATCTTCATTCTCTTAGCTTGTTCAACCTAATTCTCCATTATTTCTTCAGCTACATTTGTGAAATGAGGTTCATCAAAGATAACATGAACAGAATCTTCTATCACCATTATTCTTTTGTTAAGAATTCTGAATATCTTGCTCACATCAGAATATCACATGAAGATTCTTTCATCTGCCTTTGCATCAAATGTCTTTAATTGATCTTTTCCATTATTATGGATGAAACATCTTCCTCCAAAAATGTGAAAATGACAAATGAAACATGTTCCATTCCAAAGATCATATGGAGTTACTCCATGCACTTTGTTGACAATGGTTATATTCTGTGTGTAGCAAAAAGTGTTAATTTCCTCTGCCCAATATCTTTTAGGCAGTCCAGCTTCTGCTAACATGGTTCTAGCAGCTTCTTTGAGTGTTCTATTTCTCCCTTCAGCAAATCCATTCTATTGTGGTGTCCTTGCGGCTACTAACTAGTGAATAATGCCTCCTTCTTTGCAAAAATAAGAAATCACTTGATTTGAAAATTCTGTGCCTCTTTCTGATCTAGTGTTGATGATGGTCTGGTTCTTCTCATTCTGTGTTCTCTTCATCAACTCTAACTAGGTTTTCAAGGTGTCCTTCTTCTTATTTAAGAATAATGTCCAAGTATATCTTGAGTAGTCATCAACAACTATAAGTGTGTATTTCTTTCCACTCACACTTACAGGATCCATTGGACCAAACAAGTCCATATGAAGAAGCTCCAAAACTCTACATGAAGATTGCACTGTCTTGTTATTAAATGAGGCTTTGACTTGCTTTCCATTTCGGCATGAGTCACATATGCTCTCTTTCTTGAAAACTATATCTGGTGGTCCATCTACATGCTTCTTTCCTGCTAGCTTATTGATTGCTTTGAAATTTAGATGATTCATCTTTTTGTGCCATATCCAACTGACTTCAACTTTGGCCTTGGCAACAAAACATGTTTCTCTAATTACTGTGCTCCAATCCACAACATACATATTCTTATTTCTTAAACCAGTGAGAACTACCTCCTAGAGTTCTCATTCTTGATCTTGTATTAATCCTTATTGAATTCCATATTGTAACCCTTGTCACAAAATTAGCTTGTGCTTAGCAAGTTGAACTTCAATCCTTGAACATATGCAACTTCTTTGATAATCAGTCCATTCTTGATGATGGATCAAATTCCTTTGGTTTCTCCAGGCTTTTTATTGCCTCCAAAGACTACTTTTGGTCCATCCTTTTCTTTGAAATCCTTTAAACAGTGTCTGCTACCTGTCATGTGTCTGAAACATCCACTGTCAATGTACCAGACAACCTGCAAAATAGATTAAAATTTTTTAGGTATCCAATTCTGATTGGGTCCTCTATAGTTAGCAATCCTAAGGTCAACCCCTAGACAATAACCGAAGGGTCTTCTCCTAGGAGGGTTATACCTCTCATTGCCATAATCAAAATATACAGAATAATAGCATTTAGGATAATATTTTATTGTGCTTGTATGTTCTGGATAATGCACATTTTGATTTCCAGGCTTACTTACTGATCTATATACAGTATATAACCTTCTAGTAGACCTTGGTCTGCTTGTATGCATCTCATGATACCTTGATAGAATTGATTGTATTAGGTTTTGATGATGTTGTATTTGAATGTTTAGATAATAGATTGTTACTATAATGGTTGAATATAGCAACTTAAACAGGTTAGGTTTGAAGAAGCAGTGAAGGTTGGATTAGCTAAGACTGAAGCAGTCGAGGTCTGAAGCAGTCTTGGTTAAAGCAGTTTAGACTGGAGCAGTCTTGGTTAAAGCAGTTTAGACTGGAGCGGTCTCAGTTGAAGAAATTTAGACTAGAGCAGTCTAGGTTTAAGTTGTTGACACATAAGCAGTCTTGATAGAAGCAGTCTTGGATGAGGTAGATGACATTGAAGTAGTCTCGGTTAATGCAGCCTTGGTAGAAGCAGTCGAGGTTGTAGAGGCAGTCGAGGTTGCAGAGGCAGTCGAGGTTGCAGAGGCAGTCGAGGACTATAGGCAGTCGAGATCTAGAAGCAGTTGAGGTAGAGACAGTTTACAAGAGACCAGTCAAGGTTAGACCAGTTAAGGTTAGACCAGTCGAGGAGAGACCAGTCAAGGTTAGACCAGTCGAGATAGAGGTACTTTACACAAGACAGTCTCAATCAAAGTAGCTGAGACAGCCAAGCCACGTCAGCGTGTCAAAAACCTTAGAGGATGTACAGGATAAGGAATGCTTCAATATTAAATTCAAATGATTTGAATTTAATTCTAAATCATTCGAGAGGTGGAAGACAATTAATAAAAGATAAAGATCACAGGATACTGAGCCATGCAAAAGGGCTAGTCAGCTTTTTTGAAAAAGGCAATGTTAGTATTACGGAAATCCTAGTTCTGCAAGGAATGTCTGAAAATCATTCATGAAAAGGGAAAGACGACTAAGACCATATCCATGACATTCGGGATTTCCAGAAGAATCAAAAAAATAAAGAAGATCATCTTTCAATTGCTCTTCAATGGGTATTTTTCCAAGAGTGAGGATAAATACCCAGACACGAAAAAGGAGAAAATAACTTTTGGAACCTTGAGTACTTTGAGAACACCTTGGATATTTTTGAGCATTCACGTCTCATTATGCTCACTCTGAGTCCAACCCTAATCTGAAGAGAGATATCTAGAAGAGATCAAGAATCACTATCTTATGATTCATCAACTTCAATACATGATTTACACTCTTGTTGATCAGTGAAGTGGGAAGCCATGAAGAATTAAAGATAATCAATGAAGTCATTGTTGTGAAGGAACTTCAAGCTGGTGAAGCAACTCGGGTTGTGAAGGGTCAGGGCAGCCATTGAAGCATACGAAGGGGTGAAGGACTGAAGTTGTTGAAGCAACTCAAAGTTGTAAAGGAGCAGACAGTGTGATAGCAGCTGAAGAAGAACTTCGAAGGAGCTCCACTATGGTTTCACGGTCAATTTGTTGACTGTTCACTATGTATTGTTGTCAAATACTTAGTGAAATTCCTCCTATATCATAGGGAGAAGAAAGAAGTAGCGGATTACACCACCGTGAACCTCTATATATTGCGTGTCATTCTATTTCAAGCACTACATATCATGCCACACACGTAAACAACATAATATTAAATAAGTATTTAAACAGTTTTGAAAACTTATATTAAAAAGGGGATATAGAAATTATCCGCTATACAACTATTTTAAGTTAAAAAAGTTAAAAAACCCTACAAGTTCATTGATTCCCCCCCCCCCCCCGAACTTGTAGAGCCTCCTTTTAGGGATCAACAAGTGGTATCAGAGCAGTGTCTCTAACCTAGAGTGATCCTAAAGTTTTCACTATTTTAATATCTATTTTTAAAAGTGCACTTTTATTCTTTTTAAAGCAATGGACTCACAAAATTTCATTTCACGCATTCCTAGGTTTTTCATGGATAAGTTTAAAGAATGGATGATGCATATGCCGGTACACTTGGCTGCTACGCACAAAGATATGATGGAAGTTATTGAGCAAGGACCTCTCCAAATTATGACAGTCAACACTGCTGTGACTATTGCCGCACCACCCCTTTTGATTTAAGTTTTCAAACCAATTTAAACGATTATGTTTTAATGTTATAAATGACAAGTAATATATAGAGGTTCGAGGTGGTGTAATCCTCTACTCCTCTCTTTTCCTGGTGATGTTGGAGGAATCAACTATTGTTTTGATACACCGAATACAATAGTGACAGTCAACTTAATGATTGTATAACCAACAACAGCTCCTTCGAATTTCTTCTTCAACTGCAATCACACTGTCTGCTCCTTGACAACCTCAAGTTTCTTCAGTAGCTTCAGTCCTCTGTGAGCTTGAATGCTTCAACTGCTTTTGGTCCTTTACAACCTTGTTGCTTCTCCAATACTGCAGCTCCTTCACAATCAACTCCTTCACTGATCCTCAGTCCTTCGTGGATACATTCCATTTCACTGATCAACAAGAGTAAATGTCTTGATTGAATGATGAATGAATCAATAAGTAGTGATTTTTTAGCCCCTTTTAGATGTAATCTTTAAAGATTAGGGTTTGGCTCAGAGTTGCTGGATATAGCTTGAATGTTTAGAGATGCACGAATAATTCTCTAACTTCACAAAATAATTCTCATATCATTTCTTTTTCGTGTTTGGGTATATTTATATCCTCTCTTAAAAATTATACCCGTTGAAGAGCCGTTGAAGATTGATCTTGTTCTATCTTTGATTCTACTAGAAATCCAGAAAAACGTGGATCTGGTCTTGGTCATCTTTCCCTTTTCGTGTATGCTTTCAAAAAGCTTCCTCCCAGAACTAGGGTTTCCAATATACAGACATTTGTTTTTCAAAAATCTGACTTGCCTTTTTGCATGGCTCAGTATCCCATGATCTTTGTCTTGTTTGTTTATCTTCAACGTATCTAATGATTAATATTAAATTCAATTTGTCCAATCTTCATTCAGTGCAATCCCCTTTCTAGACACTTGGTATGCTGACGTGGCTTTATAAACCCTAGACTGGTGTATCTCAGCTTACTTTATCTCAACTGGTTCTGACATGCCAGAATTTGACAAGCCAGAATCTGAAAAGCCTAAGTCTAAATTGACTGCTTACACCTCAACTGCTTCTATGCTTTGTATCCTCAACTGCTATAGTGTTTCTTAGTCTCGACTGCCTTAAGACTTTTCAGTCTTGACTACCTCTAGGTATTATCAGCCTCGACTACCACTGTGTTCTTTCCAACCTCGACTGCCTCTGTGTCTTATCAGCCTCAACTGCTTTTGTGCATTATCAGCCTCGACTGCCTCTGTGCATTATCTGCCTGACTGCTTCTGTGCATTATAAGCCTCGACTGCCTCTTTGCATTATCGATCTCGACTACCTCTATACATTATCAACCTCGACCGCCTCTGTGCATTATCAGCCTCGACTGCCTCTGTTCATTATCAGTCTCGACTGCCTCTGCATCCTTTCTAGCCTCGACTGCCTCTGCATCTATCCTAGCCTCGACTACCTCTGGCTGAGCAGTTCCAGTCTATATTGCTTCTTCAATGCAGATTCTTCCAAGAATCAAAATTCAACCCTAACTGTTTGAGTTGCTATATTCAACTCTTAATCTAGCAATCAATTATCTATAACAATCAATCATAGCATCATCAAAACCGAATTCAATCAAACCTATCAATTTCCCCCTTTTTGATGATGCCACACACATGGAAAATTAAAAAGAGCAAATAGTAAAGATTTATCTACTCAAATGCTTAAAAAGTTTTTACATAACAGTTCCGAATCTAAAGTCAAAGATCAAGATAAAATTCAAAGTAGACAATAGAGTTATCTTCTTGGGAAATATATGTAGTCATTAATGCTCTGCCATTCATCTCATGCTCTCTCATAGGTCATCCCTTCGAAGCTTCCCATTCTCCATAGGTTTTCAAATTCTTGACTGCATTCCATCATAGTTAAATCTCATCCTTTGAATCCCTTTTCCTTCTGTACTACTTTCATCAGCTTTTCTCCCTTCATTTTGGATTCACAGAAGTAACAGAAGGCATCATGTCTGGTCACATGTCTCACCCAATATCCACTTGCAATCAGCTTTTTAAACTCTTTCATCTCCTTAGCCGAAAGAATCTCTGCAGAACTTTTTACAATTCTTGATCCTTCATGCTCTTCATGTCTTGAATATCCCTTTGAGCCTCCACTGGTGTGCTGATGCTGATGATGGCCTCCTTACTCTTTCCAAGATCGTCCAGAACTTTCCCCCTTTTTGGCATCACTGAAAAAGTTGGTGAGGAGAAAATCTGTGAGGGCCTTATGAGCTTTGGTTTATTCTTTTTTAGCATTGAGGATACCTATGAGAGTTTCCTCTACATTCTTCATCCTTTCATCATTCTCTTCAAACATTCTGTCTAACTTGATATTCAAATTCAGCTCAGTGAGTTCAATTTTCTTTTCCATGAGATTGAAGTGGTTCATGTTTGCCTTTGTGGCATCATCCAGCTTTTCTTTAAGGTAGTCTGTGTTGGCTGCAATTGTTCTTGGGAGGCTTTACTTGAGTGAATGAACAGCAGTGTCCACATCTTTGACAACACTGTTCATTTGTTTAGTGAGCTTTTGAAGACTCACACAAATGTCAGCTTTTAACTTTTGGTCTCTTAGATGATGACATTCGAAATATTTTAGCAACGCTTGTGTGGCTTTTCTCTACTCCTCCATTGTAGATACCATGCACTTTACAGCTTGATCAATGTGCTCATGAACAGCATGGTCAATGAAGGGTGTGGTTGGTAAGGGTTTAGTTGCTGAGGGTTCAGTAATGATAGGACCTTGACATACCACCAAGACCATGCATTGAGCTGCATCAACCTTGGCCACCACTTCTTGAGCAACTTCAGCATCATCTGGCTGATCCTTGACAGCTGCTACATCATCCTCGATTTCTGGTCAGCTGATCATGGGAGCCAGTCCTCCCTTCAATGATTTTGCTTGAAATGGAGGCAAGCAAGTGGAATTCCTCCTTCAACTTTATGATTTTACATGAAAACTTACTGGAACATTCTTCATTCTTGGCAATCACCTTCCAGACCTTTTCTCTCTGAAATTCAAGCTTGAATACATCCTTTACCCCTGTCTTGGGCAACCAAAATACTAGTGCAGGGTTTTGGGCTTCAGAATAACTTCTGTCCCATTAACCCTAGAGGTCACTACGTCACCTTTGTACTTCGCGCTCTTGTAGAAGTCCAAAACATCAATGGGGGACTAGGTTGGAATCTCCACAGAGATGAACTTGGTCAGCTAACTCTGTTCCAGAGCTACAATCACCTTTTTAGCAGCTTCAGAGCATGCCGTGCTCTTCAGAAAGTTCTCAACATCCAATGTACGTACGGTGAGCAAGTCTTTGGGGAAATCATTGCCAACTTTGGGTGCCATTTCTGAACTTTGAGAAATTTTCGAGAACAATTAGGGTTTTGAGAGGATTTCTGGCTTGAGGGTTTAAGTTTCAAGTTGCAGAAGTGAAGTGGAGAGAAAGAGTGAGAAGGAGAGAAGGCCTTTTTGTGTTTTGGGATACTTTTTGGTAAAAGAAAATTTCGAAGAGTGTGACAGCTGGGTGTCTTTTCAAATGTCTAAGAATTTCCAAAAACATGTCAGATACGCCACAAAATGTGGGATCCAAAAATGATTGTTTGGCCTAAAAATAGATCAAAATTTTAAATTTTCCCCTCACGTGTTGCCTTCATATCCTTGGCTGGATATTAATAAAGATTTTCCACGTCAGTAAGTCGTTCACTATCTTTAATGAATATCTCCTTTAATTTCCACGTCATCATCTCAACAATGAATCAGGCTGGACTGAGATTCCTAGGTTTGAGCAGTATAGACTGAATATATTTCCTTCAAGCAGTTTAGACTGAATTCTCTGAATCAGTCTCGACTGAATTGTCTTGAACCAGTCTAGACTGAATTGTCCTTAGCTCAAGCAGTCTTGAGTGAATGCACCTTCCTGAAGCAGTCTCAACTGAATCAGTCTCGACTGTGACAGTCTTGCCTGAATCTGTATTAACTAAGCCTACATCAACTAAGCTGAATCTTCACAAAATCATCAAAAACTTGATTAAATCAGATCAAACCCATTCTGAATCATCAAAACCAAATCAACCTTGATCAACTCAAATCAATCAAACCCAATTCTCCTCTCCTCTGTTCTCTGCAAATCTGTTCTCACTTAGAGCCTTGGTGAAAATGACTGCTAGTTGCTTCTCAGTTGAGATATACTCTACCTACTCTACCTTTATATTTCCTTTCTCCACATGATCTCTAAGGAAGTGATGTCTCACATCAATGTGCTTGGTCCTGGAGTACAACACAAGGTTTTGGCTAATTGCTATAGCACTAGTGTTGTCACAGAAAATTGGAATCTCGTTTTCTTCAATTCCATAATCCATTTGCTGATGTTTTATCCACAAAACCTGTACACAACAGCAACATATTCAACTTCTGCAGTTGATGTTGCTGTTGATATTTACTTCTTGCTAAACCAAGAGATCAATCTGCTTCTCAAAAACTGTCAAGTACCCGATGTACTTTTTCTATCTACTTTGCATCCTGCAAAATCTGAGTCTGAAAAACCTATCAAATGAAATCCTCCTTCTCTTGGATACCAAAGTCTAATATCTTGAATATCCTTGAGATACTTCAAGATCCTCTTAGCAGCCTTCAGATGACTTTCCATGGGGCATGCTTGAAATCGTGCACATACTCCAACTGCAAAGAAAATGTCTGGCCTGCTTGTAGTTAGGTGTAAGAGGGATTCAATCAACCCTCTATACTTGGTCTGATCAACATTTTTGCCTTTATCATCCTTATCCTGGCTAACTCCTATACTCATTGGAGTTGGTGAGGATGAACTTGGCCCCATTCCAAACTTTTTGATCAAGTCCCTTGCATATTTCCCTTGATTGATGAAAATTCCATTTTCTTGTTGCCTGACTTGCAACCCTAGAAAATAGTTGAGTTGTCTCATCATGCTCATTTGAAACTCACTTTTCATCAACTCTAAAAACTTCTTGTAGAGTTTCTCATTTTCTGATCCAAAGATTATGTCATCCACATAAATTTGAACAAGAGATGTGCTTGTATCATCTTGGATTCTAAACAGTGTCTTGTCAATTGTTCCCTTCTTGATGCCATTATCAATCAGAAACTGAGGTAGGGTTTCATACTAAGCTCTTGGTGCTTGTTTCTACCCACACATGGCTTTCCTTAGCCTGTATACTTTATCTTCATGTCCCTTGACTTCAAATCCAGGTGGTTGCTCCCCATACACTTCCTCTTCAAAAAGTCCATTTTGGAAGGCACTCTTCATATCCATCTAGTACACTTTGAAATTCTTGTGGGCAACATATGCTAAGAATAGCCTGATTGCTTCTAATCTTGCTACTGGTGCGAAGGTTTCATCAATATCTATGCCTTGTTGTTGTGAATACCCTTGGGCAACCAGTCTAGCCTTGTTCCTCACTATGATTCTATTCTCATCCATCTTATTTCTGAAAACCCACTTGGTTCCAACAACATTCTGATTTCTTGGTCTAGAAACCAACTCCCAACCTTGATTTGTTTCAAATTCATTTAGTTCTTCTTGCATAGCTATGTTCCAATCAGCATCTGCTAATGCATCCTCAGCTGCTATGGGCTCCATTTGGGATAAGAAGCATGCTAGGATGGTGTCCAGCTGTCTCCATATTCTCACATCAGCTTCAACACTTTCAATCACCAAATTTGGTGGATGATCACTAAGCCATCTTAAGTCAGGCTGGTTCAGTGGTGCAACAACCTGTTCTTCATCTTGAAAACCTGCTGGATCATGTTCTGGAACAACAACATGATGATCTGAATTATCTTCTTCACCTTCTATTCCAACATTAGGAACTTGTGCATCAACATACACTGGTTCATGGCTTTTTGGTTCTGAGATCTTCAACTTTTCTGCTTGTTCAATCAGATTTTCAACTGCATCTTCAGCTCCCTTGGTAAAGTGTGGCTCATCAAAAACTACATGCATTGATTCTTCTATCACCATAGTTCTTTTATTGAGTATTCTGAATGTCTTGCTCACATCAGAATATCCCATGAAGATCCCTTCATCTGTTCTAGTATCAAATGCCTTCAATTAATCTTTTTCATTGTTGTGGATGAAACATTTGCCTCCAAAAATATGGAAATGGCTGATGTTTGGCTTTCTTCCATTCCATAGTTCATATGGTGTTACTCCATGCTCTTTGCTGATGATAGTTCTATTTTGAGTGTAGCAAGATGTATTGATTGCCTCTGCCCAAAACCTCTTTGGCAATCAGGCTTCAGCTATCATTGTTCTTGCAGCCTCTTTTAGTGTTCTATTTCTCCTTTCTGCCACACCATTTTGTTGTGGTGTTCTCGCAGCAGCCACTTGATGAGTAATTCCTCTTTCTTTGTAAAAATCTGAAATCACTTGATTTAAGAATTTTATGCCTCTGTCAGATCTAATCTTCACAATGCTTAAGCTTTTCTCATTTTGAGTTCTCTTCATCAGCTCTGGTAGTTTCTTCAAGGTGTCCTTCTTCTTATTCAAGAACACTGTCCAAGTGTATCTTGAATAATCATCAACTACCATAAGAGTGTACTTCTTCCCACTCACACTCATTGGATCCACTGGTCCAAATAGATCCATGTGAAGAAGTTTCAAAACTCTACATGAAGATTGAACTGATTTGTTCTTGAATGATGCCTTGATCTGCTTCCCTCTCTGGCATGAATCACAGATGCTATCCTTCTTGAAGACTACATTTGGTAGACCATCAACAAGCTTTTTCCTTGCAAGTTTGTTGATTGCTTTAAAGTTCAAGTGGATCATCCTTTTGTGTCATAGCCAACTTACTTCAGTCTTGGCCTTAGCAACCAAACATGTTTCTCCAATAGTAATGCTCCAATCTACCACATACATATTCTTCTTTCTTGAGCCTATGAGAACCATAAATCTTGATTCTTCATTCTTGATTTTGCATAAATCCTTGCTGAACTCCACTATGTAGCCTTTGACACAGAATTAACTTGTGCTGAGCAGGTTGAACTTTAGTCCTTGCACATATGCTACATCCTTGATGATCAATCTATTCTTGATGATGGAACCAACTCCTTTTGTCTATCCAGGCTTCTCATTGCCTCCAAAAACAACCTTTGGTCCATCCTTCTCTTTGAAATCCTCTAGGCAGTATCTGCTTCCTATCATGTGTCTAGAACATCCACTGTCAATGTACCAGACAACCTCCAAAAGAGATTAAAAATATTAAGGTACCCAACTCTGATTGGGTCCTCTAAAGTTAACATTCCTAGAGTAAACCCCTAATCCATAGCCAAAGGGCTTTCTCCTAGGAGAATTATACCTCTCACTGCCATAATCATAGTTCACGGCAGAATAACATCTAGGAAGGTGTTGTGCAGTGCTTATAGGGGCTGGATAATGCATATGTTGTTGTCCAAACCTACTTACTGGTCTATACTTGTGAGTATATGGCATTTTAGCAAGTTTAGGTCTACTTGTAGGTACCCCATTATACCCTTTTGTAGACTTTGGTCTATTCACTTCTTGTGTATGTTGCATAGAAGGGGTTTTAGGTATCCACATGGGTTGTAGTTTCCCTTTGTGCATGTAGGCCATGCTCCAATCTTTATCAGATGGGAAAATTCTTCCTTCCCCCTTTATATGTGGCCTTCTTTGTCCATTGGCAGGTTTAGGAGAAAACCTGGTTTTGGACTTAGGGTAAGACTTGTGAGCAGCCTTGGAACTGGATTCAGCCTTATTCTCAACCATAGGCTTGGCAACAACCTTGGTGGTAGGAACAAACTTGATTTTTGCTTCTTCCAAGGTTTCCTTACCTCTTTGTGAAGCTAAACCAGTCTTGCCCTTGTATCCTAGGCCTGTCCTACCTAGGTTTCCAACAACCTTGTCAAAAACAGGCTTGACCTTTTCCTAACTCTACTTCTAGCCTTCCCTTGTCACTTTTCATTGACTTATTCTCCTTCAAGAGAGCTTCATGGCTGGCTTGAATTTCTTCAAACCTTGTAAGTAGCTCCTTGAACATACTGTGCATATCCAGATCAGTGGGTGGAGAGGTGGAACTGTAATTAGAAGAGTTCACTCTTGAAGTTACCTCCTCCTCCTCAGTTTGTGCCATCAAGCACAGTATAGCTTCTTCTGATGATAATGAGGAGGAGCTTTCATCACTGGAACTCTCCTCTTTCTTCTTCTTTTATTCTTCCTCTTCTGACTTCATTGACATCCTTTCTTTCTTCTTGTCTTTCTTCCAATTCTTCCTTTCTTCATCAGTGTACTTCTTGACTATAGGATAAGGACAATCTACCTTGAAATGTCCAGACCTCCTGCAGTTGTAACATAGGGCTTGACCCTCCTTGTTTTTGCCATTTTCATCCATATCTTCTTTATCCCTTTTATAGGGCTTCTTGGATGTCTCTCCCTTGTGGTTCCTCTTAGTGTACCTTGAGAACTTCTTGAATTTCTTCATGAGCAAAGCCATTTGTTCATGAAGGTCCTCCTTATTCTCTTCTGATCTTTGTGATGACTGAGGTGCTATGAGAGCTAGAACCGCTTGTGGATTTATCTTGACATGCTTCTGATTGTTTAGTTCAAACTTA
>JAOWBR010135197.1:777-13881 GCA_028571145.1 Dionaea muscipula
GTGGCGACGAGGACAACAAATAGTCATGGCGACACCTTCATCTCTAGAACAAACCAAGCTTCAACAAAGATTTTCAAGATGTCCAATGGAGTCCACACATTATAAGGATCACCCCCATATAGGAGATGTCAACAAACAAACTCTATCTCGGCAGATAAGGCTAGTCGTCGCCACGGTCATAAATGGCTTCCAAAGCCATGGCGACGACCTCCCCTAACTCAGAAACTACGAATTCTCAAACCCCCAAATTTGGTCCACAGACCATGTACAACAAGAGAAGCATCATGGAAGTGGCCTCACTCGCTACACTTCTCTAATTCTTGAGATATGCAAATATGTCGCCATAGGTATAACAGAGATTCTGGCGCCACAGGCAAACCTGTCGCCACGGTGAAGAGCAAGCCTGTCGCCGCAGGCAAAACTGTCGCCGCGAAGAGGTGCTGTTTAGTGGCATCGCCTAACATCACAGTCCATGGGGATTCCGCTAGCTACGGATGACTCGGACAGTGCCTTTGTGGTTGCACGTGTACCGGCCGCCCTACCGGTAAACGCGCCACCTAGGGCGGGGATCCCACGATTTGTTTAATGATTTGGTGATGGCAATGATGATTAATTGTGTACGTTAACCCGGACGTGCATGTGATTAAAGGGAACTGTGAATTGAGCTTTTGACTGAGGCCTTAGATCTGATTAGATCACTTGATTTAATATGATTATATATATCATCTGTTGTTGGACTCAGTCTTTGTTTCAGCTTCTATGGGCGGTGTCTTATATTTGTGACGGCCTTGTTACCACATATAGATTCCTTCTTGCTTCTGGTTGGTACACGGTTTGTCTCCTGGGTTCTTGATCTTGTTCCATGGGTTAGTATTTGTATCCGTGTGGGTAGTCCCCTCCTGTTTATCCCCGATCATCTTCGGGCTCCGGGTTAAGATGGTCGGGTTATTACTTACGTTCGATTCAGACCACCACCACAACCCCATGGAATTCTTTTACTCTATATTGTTTATATAGTATGATTTGATTCCTACTGTTCTCACCCTGTGTACACCCCCTTTATGTTGTGATTTCAGG
Organism: Dionaea muscipula; assembly: GCA_028571145.1. Taxonomy (NCBI): domain Eukaryota; kingdom Viridiplantae; phylum Streptophyta; class Magnoliopsida; order Caryophyllales; family Droseraceae; genus Dionaea; species Dionaea muscipula. The sequence continues at coordinate 1,855 of JAOWBR010135197.1, forward strand.
TGAGTGATTTGGCTAGGAGGATGTGGCGGGGGAGACGGCGCACCTCTTAGGATTATTTACCTTACGGTTATGTTTAGTACCTTTGTTAGTACTTGAGATGGCCCCATGCTTTGGTGACTCATGATTTATGTGTTGGATTTTTCCTCACTGACGGTTGTTTTTGAGACTTAGCCATTCATGTTTGAGTTTTCGCATTTTGGGTTATGAGTTTGATTATATTTCTCCACCCGTATGTGAATGGTTAGACTTATGGTCCGCTTTGGGTGAACCGCCTTGATTAGAAATTCTGTGTTCCTTCTGGTTTGGACCATAGGGTTGGTTTGGGGGTTTAGGCTTGTGTGGTCCGTGGGAAGGGGACGACGGGGCATACGCCGGTCCACCCGAGGTGGAGTGTGACAATCTTCAAGCTTATGTGCAAATTCCAAACACTACAAGAAAACTGTTTTTTTACCAACAGGCCTATTTTGTCGGTAATTTGTCGGTAAATACGTATTTCGTCGGTAATTTATCGATAAATTTTTTCGGTATATTTTTATCGGTAATTAGTGAGGAAATGTTATTTTTGTCGGTAATTACGAACAAAATACAACAACATCGTCGGTAATCCATCGGTATTTAGCGACAAAACATCAACATCGTCGGTAATCCGTTGGTATTTAGCGACAAAAAATCTCGTCGGTAAATGTGATAACCCGCTTATTATTTAACCGGGTAATTTTCTTTCGAGACTTCCACATAGCCCAACCGGTTTGTGGAAGCGGAGTTAGTGGATTTGATTCTTGAGGGCTCGGGTTCGAATCTTGGTAGCATCCTTTTTTTTTAATCTTTTAATGGTTTTCTTTTTAAACCATTAATCATTTAAAAGTGGAAATTACCCGATTCGCCCCTCCTTGATTGAGGGGATCAGATTTTGTAGGATTTTATCTCCCCCAATTCTTTTCTTTTCTTCCCTCATTTATCTCCCTCTCACCTTCTCTCACTCTCTCGACGTTTCTTTCTCTCTCTCATAACCGATTTTCTCTCTCTTTTCCTCTCTCTCTCTCTCTCGGTTGCTTCCCTTTCTCTCCATCTTGGTGGCGGCAGCAGCTTGGAGAGGAGATTGGTGGTGGCGCGTGACTGCCAGCAAAGGGAAGGAGGGATCGTCACCGTCTTGTCGTCGGTAAGTTTCGCAGTATTCTGTTTTCCTTATTCCTCGTCCTTGGTTGGAGATGGTGATAATGTTTTTGTTTTCTTGGTGATTGTTGTCTAGAGAAGAGGGGGGAGACCGTCATCACAGTAGATCTCATCTGGTCCGTCGTGTTCGTCGGGTTTTTCTCCGGATCTTGTTAAAGGTTGGATCTCTTTTTACCGTTTCGCCGTAGATTAGATCATTGACCTTGAGTGGTGTGCATGGGGGCTTGTTGATGCATTCAGTCTACTGTTCTGATGGTGGTGTGGATGTTTGTTGTGGCTGTTCGGGTGCATCGGAGTCGGTTGGCTCGGTTTTTCTTTTTTGGCCGTTTTTGCCCTAGAATGATTTGGGTCATGTGAGCATGTTTTGGGTTGGTCGTAAGTGTTTTTATGCATGTTTTAGTGTATTGTGTGGCTGTGGTTTTGTGTCGGGATCGACGGGTTTGGTTGGGAGTGCGTTTGAGCACGTTTTTGTTCTCGTCGAATTTCTGCAACCGAACTGGGCAGAACACGCCCGTGTCCCGTGTTTCGGCCTTTCCCTATCTTTGAATCACGCGAAACACGGCCGTGTTGTCACGATTCGTGTTTTCAAAACCCGGTTCATTTTTTTCTTGAAATCAAGACTAGTTCATTAGATTGTGGGAATAGATTTCATGTTTGTTGTGTGGGCTGAAACCCATTGGAGCCTAATTCTTTGGTCTTGGATTGTTTGGCCCAATTTAGTGGGCATGAGAATGGACTGTTATACCCTCATTTGGATTGTATGGGATTTAATCCCTAAACCCTCATTGACCACCCTTCACTCCTCTTCTCCTCTATTTGACCGATTTCCTTCCTCCTCCCACACCATTCTTCTTCTTCTCTTCATCTCATCACTTCCTCCTCCATTTTCTTTCATCTTGAAGCTGAGTCTTGGAGCAAGGAGGCAAGGAGAGGACTCATTACCTCAAGAGTATTAAGATCCATACCCTTTTGAGCTAGGGATTTGACATCCTTCATTCAAGGTGAGATTTTTATCTCATGTGTGTGATTAGGCTGAAATCCTTGCATGAATCTGAGTTGTGGTTGATTGAGCATGTCAGTAGGATGTTGATGATGCCTTGAATCATGTGAAATAGTGTGGTTTCGATGTTGGTTTGTCAATCGATGTGTTTGAGTGATTTTCGGATTTTTGCTTCCATGGTGAGTTAAGGCATGATTTAAGACATGTTTTTGGTTGTTTTTATGTCTTTAAGTCATGTTTGTTGGTTGGAATGCTTGGGCATTCGAGTTGATAGAGTTGGGGAAGCTTTTGGATAATCCCGAAGGTGAAATTCATGATTCTGCAGAACTGTACAGTGGTGGACGTCCTCGAGGACGTCCACGGTGCCCACTGTTCTTTTTGAAAATTTCACTTGAAAGAGGTGGAAGTCTTCGTGGACGTCCTCAAGGATGTTCGTAGATGAATTCCGCCGACCAATTTTGGCTTCTCCCGAGAATTTTAGTATTCTTACCGGTAAGAATACCTTTTTATCGGTAAGAATATAATCCATTAGGAACCTTCATGGTTGATCGACGCTTGGTTTAGTTCCTTAGATTTAGTGAGGATTCACGTTTAGATTCTCTCATGGTTTAGTGAGTTGCTCTCGTTGACTTGTGATTAAGGTTCTGACATGATTCCGGTGATTGACGAGCGCACGATAGAGGATTAGCATTCTTCCGACACCAGTTGAGGAGATGTACATATGACCTAAATCGTTTCTCTCATGTCGATACCCGTTTTCTAGTATGATTTATACATGACTATGAGACTTACTTCCGGTAGCTATATGATTTATCGTGTACTTATATTTTAAATGATTTTTAGGTGGAGGGGAGTGGAGCCCCCGACATCCGTGACAGCAAGTGGTGTAAGCCCAGGGAAAAGATGGTTACCATGCGTCTGGCCATTAGGGAATATACCCACTATATACTGTGACTCTATTGTCGCAACGTCTAGAGGTCATCCCGATTACAACGGGAAGTCTTGGACGGTACTGCTAGGATGTTCCTTATCCGGCTGCCACCCGAAGAAGGACTCCTAGTACGTTGGGTACCCAGTATTACACGCGCATTTTATCCAGGATTTATTTTATTTATGCTCGACTGTCACATGGATTTTATACTTGGTTTTGGATATGCCATATAGTCGGTCTAATTTATGATTTGCGATTCATTGTTCCCTCTATCTACTGCCTTTGCCTAGTGGGTGTAGTGGTCCCTCCTATGGTTCCGGGAACCTGCACGCGGGGTTCTACCTCGGTGAGTTACAGGTGTTCGGTATTCGTTACGTTTGATTTGACCACTACATTCACTTAGCCTGTTTCTAGCCTTATGTTCATAGCATGAGTATGCCTGATAGGTTGATTAGATTTTGATGACGCTAAAGTTTTAAGTTTTGATGATATAGATTAATAAGGGGGAAGTTGATAGGATTAATTAAGTTTGATTAATGTATAGGTTTTTGCTTGATTAGTATAAAAGTTGCATATAGCAACTTAAGCAGGTTAGGATTGAAGATTCAGGTTTGGAAGACTCAGCTCTGAAGATTTGCAAGAGGCAGTCTAGACCGGATCGGTTTGCTAAAGGCAGTCTAGACTGAAGTGATGCAGAAGCCAGTCTAGACCGGATCGTTTTGTAAGAGGCAGTCTAGGCTGATTTGAAGCAGAAGCAGTCGAGACCGAAATCCTTAAGGCAGGCTAGACTGAGGAGCGCTGTAGCAGTTGACTTCACAGAGACAGTCTAGACTGAAGCAAAGTGTAGAGGCAGTCTAGACCGAAGCAACATGCAGAGGCAGTCTAGACCAAGCAAATGCAAAGGAAGTCTAGGTTGCAAATTGCTTGAGGCAGTCGAGACTGAAAACTTGTAGAGGCAGTCAAGACTGAAGAGTTGCTAGAGGCAGTCTAAACCGATAACTAGGAAGGCATTCTAGACTGAGGCTCATGAAGGAAGTCGAGGAAGCAGAGACACCGAAGGCAGTTTAGACCGACATTGCAGAAAGCAGTCTAGACTTACAATACTCAAGGCAGTCGAGATTGAAGTTTGTGAAGGAAGTCTAGACCGACAATCTCGAAGGCAGTCGAGACTGAAGTTCAAGAAGGCAATCGAGACTGAGGCTTGTGAAGGCAGTCGAGGTTGAAACTTCATGAAGGCAATCTAGGTTGAATCAAGCTTGTCAGAATCAGGTTTGTCAGAATCAGTTGAGACAGAAGCAGTTTAGGGTTTACGAAACTTAGGGTTTTCAAAGCCGAAGTCAAAGAAGCATGCCACGTGTCAAAAAGGAGGACTGCACAGAGACGAAGATTGAACAAATATTAAATTCAATGATTTGAATTTAATATTGATGATTGGAGATGTTGAAGAAAAGACAAAGATCACGGGATTCTGACCCATGCACAACTTTGATAAGTTGAAAAAGTTTTTAAAACCTATAAGTTCATTCAACCCCCCCTCCCCCTCTGAACTTATAAAGCCCTCAACAGGGACCAGCAAGTTAGCTTAAATAAGTTTACATTAATTTAATTGCGATTTACTTAGGGTTAAGATAAATAATGGCATTTTGGAATTTTGTATTTAGTATAATAATAATAATTTTTATTAATAATTTGATTTTTTTTCCAATTTGGTTCAAAGGGAGCGAGTGTAACAATATTTATTATTACTATTTTACGCAACGGTTTTACTTTTAAATTTTCTTCTTTCTTCTTATTTGATGATAATTGAAACTAATTTTAATAAAAGAATATATAAAATCAAAAAACTTTTACCTAAAAAACCATCAAAACCCCAAACCCTTCAAACCCACCAAGCACTCCAAAACTTCAATAACCCTCAAAAACCCTTAAAACCCCCCAAACCCTTTAAAACCCTCCAAAACCCTTCAAAGCCCTCAACTGAAAACCTTAAAATCTAACCCTCCAAACACTCCAAAATCTCTAAAACCCACCAAAACCCTCCAACCCTCCAAAACCCTCTAAACCCTCCAAAACACTCCAAAAACCTCCAAAATCATCCAAACTCCTCAAAACTCATCCAAACCCCGAACCCTAAACCCTTACCCTACAACCACTCCAAACTCTCTAAGCCTTCCAAAACCCTTCAAACTGTCCAAAACCTTTCAAACACTCTAAACCCTACAAACTTAAAAAAATTCAACAAAACTCTTAAAAACAAAAAATTAAAATAAATTATTTTCAAAAAATTCTACAAAATTCTACAAAATCTAAAAGATCTAAAAAATTATAAAAAATCATAAAAAAAACTACATTTTTTTGAAAAATATAAAAATAATGTTTTTTTTACAAACATCACGAAAATCTCGAATAAATTATCAAAACTTATCACAAACTATAGAAAATTATTAATTTTTTTAAAAAGTATAAAAAATTTTAAAAATTAGAAAATTTTAAATATATATAAAAAATTCATGGCTATAAAATATATTTTAGTCATGGGAAACAAAATTTTGTGGCTATAAAGTATTTATAGTCACGGGAGATAAACTTCTGGGACTATAAAGTATCTACAGCCACGAGGATACAAATCTGGTGACTATAAAGTATTTATAGCTACGAAAAGTTATACATGTGGCTCAAATTATTACAGCATGTAAAATTATCACGGGTTATTTATACCCGTAGCTAAAAATTGGCCTTTAGTCAGGGGCAGTACTAATTCCGGTGGCTATTGCCATGTTTTGTTGTAGTGTAAGTTTATTTTCGATTTCTATTATTTTAAAAAAAAAGTTCACCAAAATTTGAAGATTAATTTATTTTTTTATTTTTGAAAAATATTTTTTTTGCTCAAATTAATGGAGGGAATATATGTATCTGCCATTTTTTGTTCACTTTTCTATACGATTATTTTCAACGACAAGATATGAGTAATATTTACGATAAATTTACAAGCTATCGTTAAAATATATTTAGCAAGGACAATTTTATATAATTTATCGTTAATAATTTATTTTTTATGTATAATTCTTTTATTGTCGCTAAATATTTGTCGTTAATGCTAACTTTTTTGTAGTGTTAGATGACGTTAGTAAGATTTTTCATGTGTTTGGTTTTAGAGGATGACGTGATTGTGTACGGTGCTTTGTGACTCGGGATTAGAGACTTTGCTTGGACTTGCTAGGATCTAGGTGAGGAGTGTACACGTTTTCATTCCTTCTCTTCCTTTTCCTTGAGCCTCGTTTATTCTTGATACCTCTTTCATTATTGTTGCACAATTCATGCTCTGTGATTATTATTGTTTGTCCACAGTCGTCTACCTATGTATCGATTCATGTTGTGGTTTCTTTTATTTAATGATTACACCCACATGATTACTTTTTGGCTTGATTTGCTTTGTGGGCGGAGTGTGGACTTGGTGAGATGTCTTGAACATTGAAAAATGAGAAGAAAATGGGATTAGATTATGTTTGGGATTTTGAGTGAAAGTCCGAGGGATAGTACGTCCGGCCTTTCGGAGTGACCTCGTCCATCCGGCTAAGACCCGCCTGACACAACGTCCTTAGGGATTCCGCTGATCACAAATGACTCGGAAGGTTTGCCTTCGTGGTTGTACGTATTCTCGGCGCCATATGGGTTTACGCGCCACGGAGGGTGGGGACCCCATGTACGTGTTTGCTATGGCATGTGAGATTTGTGTGGTGTACATACTAGATATGTACCATGATTGTGATTTTGGAGTTGATGTACGGTAACACTAGACGTACATGTGATTTAGGGATTCATGATATGAGTTGATTATTGAGACCTTTGATCTGTTTCGATCTTATGATTCGTTGATTCACCTTGTATTGTTTAGTCCTCATATCATTGATTCTATGCTTCCATTGATAATATGATTGCATGCTTCTGATGGTCATGTTTCTTTTATAGTTCTAGAATTATCATGTTTGTACTCGGACCGTCACCTCTTTTCTTGATCTTAATTCCATGAGTAACAACTTATAACTATGGTGGGTGGTCCTCTCCCTTTTTCTCCCGATCATCTCCGTGCTACGGATTAAGATGGTCGGGTTGTTACTTACATTTAATCTGGACCATCCCTACCACCTCATGGAATCCTTTGAACTTTTCCTTTATATTTAGCATGAGTTTGATTCTTCTATTCTAACCCTATGTACACCCCTAATTGAACTTGAGATTTCAGGTAGCTGATTTGGACTAGGAGGATGCGGCGAGGAAACGACGCGCCTCTTAGGAGTTTAATTGTCATTTTTAGTTTGATTTAGCACTTTGAATGTTTCATGATTCACATGACTTATGATTTTTAGACTTCCGCATGTTTGGTTAATCTTATGGGATTTAGTTCCTCCCCATTTAAGATAGAGATTATAAGATTCATTTGACTTTGATGTTTCCACCCATGTAAGTTGTGTTTGACCGTTGGTTCACTTTGGAGACCCCCCTTTAGTTTGATTTCTGTTTCATGATGTTTTGATGAATGGACCGTTAGGTTGGGTTGGGTTTAGGATTATGCGGTCAGTGGTGGGGTCCACGGGGCGTATGCCGGGCCACCTGGGGTGGGGTGTGACAAAAAGTGTGTCCAAGGGTCGTCCGGGTAGAGACGGGTCCAGAAGCAAGAGCAGAGACAGAGTCTCTTCTTCGAAGATAGTGGAGTGCTTCTTTTGCCATAAGAAGGGCCATTTCAAACCGATCCATTCATCTTCTTGACACCCTAGAATCACTTCTTTCTCTGAAATAATGGTGAACACCAGGAAGAAAGATACGCCTCGAACTAATACGATAGAGCTTGATCTAATGACGGGAAGTGACACTATTCCTAATCTTGTTCCGTAGCATATTGTGAAGCCTAGTTCACCCAACACCGCGACAAAGAAGAGCCTTAAATCTACCATGGGTGAATCAGCCAAGAGTAAGGAGAAGATGGAAGAGCATTTCACCAGTTCAGATTCTGACCCTAAGCTACACACATTGAAGAGAAAGACGAAGACTGAGAAGAAAGCAGGAGAAACAGAGAAGGTAATAGCGATTGAAAAACCTAAAACCCCAGAAAAGCCCAAAGCACCAGAAACACAAAGCCCAGTGATCAATTCCCCGACCTCTGATGATTCGATTGAACCGACCCCCGGCATACCAAAGACCAATCAGGTAGCCACAAAAGAAAGTGAGGGAGTCCAGGAATAGACCAAGAAATCTGCTGAAGTCGAGGGGGAACCAGAGCAAGCTAAGGAACAAGAGAAAGAAACCGAACCAGAAAAAGAAAAGGAACAAGTCACAAAACTGCCTGATTCACCACTACCCAAGAAAATAAGAGCCACTAAATCAAGGGGAATGACAAAGTTTGGATCTATCTAAAAGAAGCTCACACTCAAGTCCACCAAAAGCAAGGGATCATCAAACAAATACCCTACCCGAAAAGTCATTAAGGGTAAACTTCTTTCCCTACCTACTTTACAGAAGCAAGGCCTCCAATCTTTTCTGGATAAGATAAAGATTCAAGGTCGGACATCATTGTTTTCAGAATCTGAAAAATATCATCAGGAGGAAGTTTTAGAGTTTTATGAAAACTGTTACATTGTGAACGGTGTTGTGAAAAGTACGATGGGAGGAAAAACCATTAAGTTTGGATTTCATGAGCTAGGACAGATTCTAGATATGCCTGCACCTGTAGGAGGTTTTGATGGGCATGCCAAAGGTGGTTGACCGACTTTACCCGAAGGGCTACAACTTGAGATAACCCAAACAATTTCTAGAAATCCAACCTTAGAGAGACCAAAACAAGTGAGGAAAAATGATATGTCTAAGGAGTTCAAACAGTTATTTGTGATGGTGCAAAGGAATATCGTGCCAAGGAAGGAGAGGAGAGATGAGGCTAGTTATTTAGACCTAGTGCTCATATATTATCTCTATAAGGGACAACCAATCCATTTACCATCCCTTATTATTCAACACATTAAGCAAATTATTGATGATGAAAAGGGAAAGCATTCTTTGCCATATAGATTTGGGATGACTAAGGTGTTTAAATACTTTGGAGTGAAGCTTGTTGTTGAATCTTCACCAAAAAATACTGATTTGATTGACCTGAAACGGTACAAAGATTCAGATGAGGCTCCAGGTGCTCACGGAACAGAATAGGGAATAGCATGGACTGCCCAGCTTATGAGGAAGATAGGAGCTCTCACACACGCTTTGAATGCTGAAAGGAGAACTTGTGCTATGAAGAGAAGGCTGATGGCTCATCAATTCACACATCTTCAGAAAGTTCACAAGAAGATGTTTGACAACTTCAAGGCTCTCGGCCAGGGCAATGATGAACTTGCCAAACGGTTAGAGCTTTGCACTTCAGTGAAGGATCTCACCAAGAAACTTGATTCACTTGCTGAGCAACCAGAACCACCAGCTACTCCCTTACCAGCAATCAATCCTTCCTCCTGATCCTCTGATAGACAATAGAGTTCCATGATCCATCTTCATCGAAAACATTCTGTTTTTTATTTCCTCATGATACAATTCATTTCCCATTTTCGTCTGCTACTGCTATCATTTGCACTTGCTATCATGGTGAACCTTATGACTATGCTTTTCTTATGCTACGCCTTTGTTGACGATTGATGATGGATGACATATATCCATAGATCTAGCTTTGGATTATCTTTGAATACATTTTCTTTTTCAGGTATTTAACCCTTGGAGGTACTGATCAATTTTAGTGTCTATGCATTCTTACATTGCTTATGTGCTTAATTATTTCTATTTGCTTTTGTTATACACGGGAAAAAATAGGCCACGAGATTGGTTGTAATTCCCAGATCGAAAGACGAAGCTTATAAGACATGATTTGAAAAACTATATCACCATCTGGTTAACCATTTTTCGTGGAGCAGAGTTCATTAGATCTCCGCGGTTAAGCGTGCTTAGACTAGAGTAGTCCTGATGATGGGTTTCTTCCTAGGAAGTACTATCGATGTACGGGTGGGGATAGTCAGTCTTCATATTAGGTCATGGTAAGGATGGCTGCATGGTGCCTTGGGCGCACGATAGCTCGCCGCCCAAGGGCGCATGGCTACATGCCGCTCCGAGCACACGCTAGTCCGCCACACTCCGAGCGCGTTCACATTTCGCCCAAAAATAGGTGATAATGTTTAGCGTCATCTGTGGGAATACGCAACGAAAAGCTACAAAACAAGGATGTAAGTAGTCAAGCTCCGAGCCGGCGCTAAGACCGGCTTGCAGCCCGCTATCAAGAGGTAAGCAACGCTCGCGAAGTCACGATCCCCAAAAATTTAGGGGTAAAAACATCAAATCCCATGCCTTAACTCTTGACAGAGTACACCAAGGGGGTGGGGGGAAAATGTTATACACGAAAAAAAACACGCTACGAGATTTGGTGTAATTCCCGGATCGAAAGAAGAAGCTTATAAGACATGATATGAAAAACTATATCACCATTATTGATGATGGTGGGGGGCACACGTCAGTCCACCGCGCTCCGAGCGCGTCCACGTTTCGAACAGAAACAGGTCATAACTATTATTAATGATACCAAAAGGGGAAAGTAGTGTTAATGTATTTTTACTTTGTATTTTATGATTTCTAGAGAAAGTTAAAAAAATTTCATTTTCTAACCTAGCTAACAAGGTTGAGTTTAGTTTGTCATGCCTTTTGTCTGTAGGATTGTTCTTGATTAAAAGGATTGGTAAGTACTTGTCTTTTCTAGATTGATATTTAGATTGATGTTTGTTTGAGCTGTTGTGTTTCTGAGCATGTTCTTAGATCATAAAGTCCATGCTATCATAACTCTCATGTTTCTGACCATGATTCTGAGTCCTTGATATATGAGTTCTTGATCATGCATGAAATCTATTAAATCCGTGACAATGATTCTTGGAACTTGCTTTGCATGAGAACTAGATGCTTCATATCTATGGAGTAGACACTCTTGAATGAAATTGATTGATCCATGAAGTTCATGCTATTGTTTGAAATTGACCCATGAAAATCCGAATACACCATGGTCTTTAATGCAAGGTGAGTATATCACATTTAACATTTTGTTTTTCATCAGCAAGGGAGAATTTGTTGACTTGATTATGTGATGATTTACAAACAATATTTTAATGTGTATACTTGTGTGAATGAGCAACTTGATTGAATGTGATGATTGGTTGATGTTGATTGAATGTGATGATTGTTAAGATTTTCTCAACATATGTTGAAGATTCAAGGCGATGGCGACGACGTGGTGGCGGCAGGTCTGATTGACATCGTGGACACTATGGCGATGGCTGAATGAATCTTCTTATCCAGGATGATTCTTTGGCGCCTTGGATATCCATGATGATTGTCATGTTCTAATTGGTATGTATACCAAGTTTCAGGTCTCAAGAAGATCTGGTTTGAGAGTTAGGCTCAGTTGGTGACCGAACGAGATCGCAATGCTGCAAGTGTACTGCCTTCGTTGGTAGTAATAAAAAGATTATCTGTCACACCCCACCCCGGGTGGACCGGCGTACGACCCGTACCACGACCCGCACAAGCCTAAACCCAATGGTCCAAAAGTAATCTACTATAATCAATCATGAAAAGGGGTCTAACTGGACCAAATCAATAAAGAAGTCTACCATAAATCATCAGAGTAAAGCATGGGTGGAACTAAGGCATCTGCCAAAATCTCTAACCAATCAACCAACTGAAAGGTAGACTAAAACTCAAATGAAATCAACATGCGGAAACTGTAATTCAACATCTCAATGAAAGTCTACTAAAATGAAATACTACAAATCAAGTGATCAAATCCTAAGAGGCCGCGAGTCCGTCTCCCCGCCGCATCCTCCTAGCTCTCAATCACTTACCTGCAAAACCG
>JAOWBR010135308.1:0-13881 GCA_028571145.1 Dionaea muscipula
CACAATCTATCAATATTTAATATTCTTTCTTCATCACTCCATGTCATCAATCCTCACCTTTATCTTCACTTTTTTCCTCCCTCTTTTATAAAAAACATAATACATCAATATTTAATATCCTTCCTTCATCACTCTATGTCATCAATCCTCACCTTTATCTTCATTTTTTTTTCCTCATTTTCTTATAAGAAACACAATCTATCAAAATCGTAATAAAAAAATAAAAATTTTGATTATAATATATAGTAAAATTAAAATAAAAAACAAAAAAAAATGATTGGAATTGAATGAAAATGAAAAGGAAAAAAAAAAAAAGATGCTCATTCTCCTTGAAAGAAAGAAAGAAACAGGAAAAATAAAAATAAATAAAAAAATAAAAATGGAAAGAAGCTGAAATGAAAGAAATAAAAAAGAAAGAAAGAAATTGAAAAGAAGAAGGGAAGAAACACGAAAAACAAATAAAAAAAAAGTCTGAATCAATCACATCTAATTGGAGAAATGGGTGTGAATAGCCCATCTCGTTAAAAAATATCGAGGAATGGAAGACTACATATAAAATTTTCGGTTGGTTGACTCGCGGGAAACCGGTGGCCATCACCAATCAAATATTGGGTTCAGTCAGCTCCACAAAATATGAAGAAATGGGGGCAGTAAGTGACTTCACCGATTGGCACCGGCGTTGGATGTTTCTTTCTTTGTTTCCATCTTCTTCAGATGAATTCCCACGTCTCGCTATTCTCATTCTCTCTCCTCCTCGCCTTTTGTGACAATCCCATTTCCTGTCCCGTTCTTCCCCAAATTCATCTCCGATTCTATATCCCTTTTATCTAATTCAAACCACCCCTCGATGCCCAATCATTGAATTTTTTTTTTATCTCCTTTTATCTATCTGATTTCCTGTCAAAGTTACAATTATTGGATTGCCCATTATGTTGTATTATAGAGGGGAATAGAGGACGAGGGTTATTAGGGTTTTTTTTTTTTATTTCAATTGAGATTTCGTTTTTTGGGGGGTTTAAGTGAAGGGAAAATCCCCAATTATGCCACAGGATACCACCTCCGAGCAAGAGGCTGATGACCCAGATGCTGAATTTGTCGAGGTTGATCCCAGTGGTCGATATGGTCGGGTCAGTACATTATGATAATAAGTTAGAAACTTGGATTTGTGGTTTAGCGTTTGTTTTCGTTGTCGGGTTTGCATTTATTCAACCGGATTGCTGTTTTTTGTATGGATATTGGATACTGATGTTTTTGTTGGTTGTTTACGCAATGAGATCCTTGCAGTACAAGGAGATACTTGGAAAAGGAGCTTTCAAGAAAGTGTATCCTTGTTTTACTGTCAATAGTGTAGTTTTTGTTTGTATGTAGTGCAAAACAAATTTGGAGTTCATGTTGGTATTCATGCAAGGAAAATGCCATTGAAGTTGCAAGGAGCTATCTCATCCCAAATGTGTAAGCCAATAGTAGTTCCAGGATGCCCTTTTTGGGTTTGAATCATGGATTTGGCATAGGAAACTGCAGAATCTGGTGCTCAACATACCAAAAGTTGAGTTTGTAACCAATTTGCTAAAGGTAGTTTTTAGTTTACTGAACAAAAATCATCTCATTTCAACAACTTAAGTTGTAAGATAAAGTGCTGATGATGGTTGTATTGTGATTATCCTAACCCATACGCTTAAGCCAGTAGGGTATTAGGTCATATACTTGTATAAGCAGAATACCCTGTTGAGTATCTTCTATGGCCTGCGTATACTTTTCAATTTATTCATTGTCTGGATTAAAATTATGCTTGTAGCCATTTTATACTATCGAGGCACATTTTCATGAAGGGCTATTGTTATCCTTGATGAGAAAAACTTGCGTTTAATTAGATACCGAGCATTTGATGAACGGGAAGGTATAGAAGTAGCCTGGAATCAAGTAAAAGTATCGGAGCTCTTACGAAATCCTGATGACTTGGAACGTCTTTACTCTGAGGTTCATCTTCTTAAGACGTTGAAGCATAAAAACATAATCAAATTCTACCATTCATGGGTTGACACAAAAAACGAGCACATAAACTTCATTACTGAGATCTTCACATCCGGCAATCTGCGCCAGTACGTGTGCCAAATTACTTCTTGTTCTTGATGAAGCATGTATTATGCTTTCTTATCTCTCTGAGTTTTGAGGTTATGGGAATTGTGTTAGGTATCGGAAGAAGCATAAACATGTTGACTTGAGAGCACTGAAGAAGTGGTCTAGACAGATCCTACAGGGGCTTCTGTACCTTCACAGTCATGATCCTCCAATCATACATAGAGATCTCAAGTGTGACAACATTTTTGTCAATGGCAACCATGGTGAGCTAAAAATTGGCGACCTAGGCTTTGCCGCCATACTTCGACATGCACAAGCTGCTCATAGTGTCATTGGTGAGGATGCAAATTTTTTTTTTTTTTTTCCATTTCTTTTACTCTTCAAAATCTTCACAGATACTGATCTTCTTTAACCCAGGCCAATGATGTAGTTTCCTTGTTGATCTTCCTAAGCCAAAGTAATTTGTAAAATAAAGATAAAAGATGAAAATCGGTTGATTTCAGGCACACCAGAGTTCATGGCACCCGAGCTTTACGAGGAGGAGTATAATGAGCTTGTTGACATATATGCCTTTGGAATGTGTATGCTGGAGTTGGTCACCTTTGAGTACCCGTATTCTGAATGCAGCAATGCTGCTCAAATATACAAGAAAGTGACTTCTGTAAGGCACACTTATCTTTGTTCCGGTTATCTTTTAACTACTTGGTGCCTTTTGTTAACTCCTCGTATTCCAATATGCCTCTACTCGATCGGTTCTCTTATGATTTGAGAACATGAAAATATTTTCATGTTTGGCTTTGTGCTTGTACACGGGGGCCATGTAATTTATAGATACTGCGGTTTTTAAATTTATAGGGTATCAAGCCTGCATCATTGGCCAAGGTGACGGATCTTGAAGTTAGAGCATTTATAGAGAAATGCCTTGCTAATGTACCAGAGAGGATGTCTGCAAAACAACTCTTGGGTGATCCATTTTTGTTACCAGATGAGGATCACGAAAGCATTGGTCAATCTTTACAAGTCAATGCCAACGTTTCAGGTAATTTTAGGTCAGTTTACAAATCTAAAGGATCTTAATTAGATTCACCTTATTTTGGATCCAACAGCTGCAGATGGTGTTAACAAGTCTGATGTAAGTTCTGGGGACCCTCAGCCTGGAACTGGCAGAGACTTCATGGTGCAAGGAGAATGGAGAGATGTAAATACTATATTCATAAAGCTGAAAATTGCAGATTCCACAGGTTCTTTCTCTTTCTTTCTCCCTTCCCCTTCAACAAAGAAAATGGAAAAAAGAAAGCATTGCTTGCGCTCCTTTGTACGTGTTTAAGCTTTCTATCTTATTATGCGCTGTTGTTTGATGTAGAATTTTTCTGGCACTGATCCAGGGCACGTCCGGAATATCCATTTCCCCTTTGATATAGAGGCCGATACATCTATTGCTGTTGCCAGTGAAATGGTTCATGAATTGGACCTGACCGACCAAGATGTTACAATCATCGCCGAAATGATTGACTCGGAAATTCGTTCCCACATTCCCGATTGGTCACCGAGAGAATCATGTTCCGATGAGTCACTCCTGGGTAGCCATTCATTGGAGAATAAGGACGAGAACTCGCCATTGACAAATGTATCGGCCCTTTCTTCTGGTAGCTTTGTTTTGGAACAACTGTCTTCTGGTCGTAAAGTTTGGTCAGATGCCCCAAGGACGACTAGTGGTGCACGATCTCCGGCCAAGTTTGGCAATTCCCTTCCCCGTGCACGCTCACTGGGCCATTTGGCAGAGGGTGATGAAGAGCTCCATGGTAGCCCTTCTGATAAAGCAATCTCTGCTTCCTTAACTGAAGATAAACAAGCTACAACTAGAGATATCTCTGTCCAAGATGTTGAAGCTGCTTCATCCAAACAAGTGGGGAATGACTTGCATGAGTCTATAGGTGGTGAAGTTGAGAAAGATTCTGAAAATAGTGAGCTCAATATTAGACATTTAGATCTGCAGGAAGGCAGTGAAACTGTGAGATTCGACGGAACTGAACCTGAAGAAGTTAAGGACATTGCAGATAAACTTGAGCACTTGTTGGCTGAGCAGCAAATGGAGCTCGATGAACTCAAGTGTAAGCATGAATTGGCTGTAGCAGACCTCTTGAAGGGACTTTCTCCTCACGCCCGATTGAAAGTGTTGGAACTACTTACTTCAAAGATTCCTGCCTATAAAATGCATTTGCAGATGAATCTCTATGATGGTCACTCTGCAGAGTTGTTAGACTCGTGTCTCTTATCATACCAAGAAACCCGCTCGATTGTAGATGGTAACTTGGACAGACCGCGGAGTGCACCATCAGAAAAAGATAATGCACATAGCACAAGCACATTACATGTTCTTCCAGGAGTTGCAAAGCTCTTGCAAGCTGTGGGCAAGATTGGAAAGCGGGGGACGGCAGGTGAAGGTTCGTCTTCTCGACCTGTCTTCAAGGATAGGTTACATATGGGGATTGCTGTTATTTTGAGAGATGATTCAGAAAAATAATACCCAAGGAGGTGTTTATCGTGCTCTTGTTGCACCAGGCTCCAGAGCACCGGGTATGGTGTCCTTTGACGGAAGCGTGAAAATGGAGTTGTCTCTTATCGGTTGTAAGTGCTTGCACACGCGTGTTGGTCATTTGATCTTTGCTATTGTTCGTCCACACACGTTTGATTTGTGAATTTTTTTTGGGGTAAGTAGTTTGATTCGTGAATTGTATACTTTGTACATAGGGCTCTTTCCCTGGTTTCTTTTGCTTACAAGTTTATGACCCCATTTAGTTCAATTGTTAAGGGAGAAAGAGTTGTGCTGCTGAGCATGACATATTTGTGAGGGATAAGATGGCTTGAATAAAATTTTCTATCCCACTGCAAAAGTATATTAGTTTGTTCTTTGTACATACTTATATACTAGTTGTGATTTTAGGCCGTGTTTAATTTTCGGATTGAAGAATGGGGATTAAGTAATAAGGGAGGATAAGGTAATGGATAACTAATGATAAGATAGTGAGTTTTGATTTCTTATATCATGTGTTTATTTTGTAGATAAAATCATGGGTTAATCACCACCCACGCACCCACCACCACTGATGGGCAACCGACCACCACCACCCACCGTCATCGCCACTTGCAGCAACACTGCCAGCCACCACCACCACCGGCCACCTATAGCAGCTGCCGCCACCACTAGCCACCTACAGCACCACCACCCCCGCCTAGCACCACCCACCAGCACCGTTGACTGCCACCCAAGAACTCGGAACCCGAGAACCCAGAACCCGAAAATCCGGGTGTTGGGTCGGGTCCTGAGGAAGGTTTAAAGTAACCGGGTCGGGTTCACTCGGTCTGACACTCAAGAACCCGACCCATGTACAGCTCTACCCACCACCACCACCAACGGGCAACCGACCACCACCACCTACTGCCTCCGCCTTCTGTAGCAACACCACCAGCCACCACCACCATCGGCCACCTGCACCACCAACCACCTACAGCAACTGCCGTCGCCACCATCACCCCCGCCTGGCACCACCCAACCACCACCGGCTGCCGCCACCTCACCACCGTCTGGCACCACCCGCCACCGCCTGCCACCACCACCACCCTTATCCGTCATAGAAGATGGTATTGTATATCTCACATTTTTATGGAAATGGAGCATGTTGGATTATATCTAAAAAAATAAAACAAATATCGAATAAAGGATATGTGGGATTTGATTTCTCAAATTATCTTATCCGTACACTAAAATCAAATACGGGTTTAATATTGGATTGATATCTGTCCATTGCAAACGACATAAATTGTTGAGTGGTGCCAATGGCAAAGCCCATCTCAGTCAGGCACCACAATCGTAAGGCTAGCATTTACAAAACACATGATAACATGGACCACGTACTTGCACAGCGCCACAGCCTCATTTTAATTTCCAGAACCCAAAAAAAAAACATACTAAAAGTAGTAATTCTCCAATATTAATTATGAAGAAGAAGAAGAAGAAGAAGCAAAATCCTCATCAAAATCACCAGCACTGCCACCATCGTGACAATGAAATCCTCAAAGCAGTGGCTCAAGCCTGGCTGAGCCATATCTCAGATGCAAGTTCAAAGCCATTGACAGGGAGCGAGTTCGATGCCCGAAGGATAAACTTCCAGCCCAAGGTATCTCGATTCAAGCTCGAGACGATCAAGAAGGCTGCCATTGCTAATGAGAAGGCGGCAGCAAGCGTGAGATGGGACTTTAATGAGTCACTCTGCGATACATATGAGATCGTCGCGATTTCAAAGAGTTTGGAAAGAGGATTGTTGGATTATGAGTTCTCCAATCTTGGTGATGAAGCTGGGAAAAGAGTAGTCAGTGGAAAAAGTGATACCAAGATAAATAGTCTGAGGAATTTGTTCAGTATGACGTCTTCTAGGAGGTTTAATGAGCCTACAAAACAAACACATTAGCTGATTATCTTCAATGGCTGTAAGTTTCCATTTGATTGCGAATATATAGCACAAAGTATTTTTCTCATTAATGGGTGTGATGAGTTTTCCCAAAGTGTAATGATACCAAACACCGTGTTTTGGTTAGTGATAGACCAAAACACTGCGTTTGGTTATTTTCCTTACTAGCAGCAAAACGCAGAGTATTGAGCACCATGGAGATAAAACTCAGCGTTTTGATGATTTGCCTTCCTTCTTCTGCAGCAGCCTCACGGAGCTCAGAGCTTTCACTGTCGTTCATCTTCAACGGCTTCGTCCTCCTTGTCCGTTGTGATGCTGATGAAGAGCTCTCTCCGCCATCCACCTGGACGGTCTTGATTTCTCCGACGGTTGGCGGTTCCTATATATATAGTTAGGGTTCTTCTGTTTTGTAGATGAGCTGAATCGAACATTTGTTTGAGTTTGTTGTTGGGGCGATTAAGTTCTCCATTTGGTGTTTGATTGTATTTCCATTGTTGATATTTCCCCGATCTTCCAACTAGAATGCAATGCACAAAGGGAATGAATGTTTTGTCAATGAGAGGTTTCATTTATCTGAAACAGCATTGTGTAGGATCATATTACACGGTAGCCAACTCAAAACTTACAGGTTCTGTTCTTCTCATACTGTACGGTAAGCTATCTGTCAATATGAACATCAACTCAATTCCATTTCTCTGCAACATTTACAGTAGACTTTTCTCACTTAGCTCTCATTAACAATTGCACAAACTCAGCTCACAAGTTGTGATTCCATTCCCCATGCATGGATTTGGGGGCCTAATAGCATTGCTTGAAGCAAAAGAGAAAACTGCTAGACTTGTTCTCCGTTTCCGTGTCATCCCGTACAGCCATCAACGAGCTCGTTCCTGGAGACTCGGGTGGCAGGACTTTGTTTTCTGTTGAGAATACTCTGGAAGGAATCATGGGCTCTGGCGGCGCAACTGTGGAAAGATACCGAAGGAGCATCTGGATTATCTGGGTGAAGTTTGGCCGAGCATTAGGATCTTCATCCCAGCATGACGTTAGAATTGTCGCCAACTCCTCTGGAAGGTCATCAGCACCAGGCCTCACATTCTACACAACAAAGCAACAAGGATGAAACGAAAACGGTCCATGTATTAGTTAGTATAGGGGAGATTCATTCAACGGGGCACGGTGCCCTCTCCTCAACAACAGGTGTAATACCCCAGGTCTGTAACGCCCCAGAGACGACTAGCTATCCATATCCGTACTCGGATAGCACTTCCCGAGAGATCATCCATCCTGAGACTACTTCAGTTCCAGCATGTTTAGCTGCGGAGTTCTGATGAACTCTGCTTCACGAAAAGTAGTTAACCGGGTGGTGATATAGTCGTCATGTCATTTCTTATAAGCTTTAATTTTTGACTTATTACAATAGGTGGTTTACCAAAATGCACCTAGGGCCGAAACAATGTCCACATTGCATGTAAAGATTTTCTTTAATGTAGATCGAGGAAAACTACCTTGAAAGCAGCAGCATATGCCGCTTGTAAATTAGACATGCCTTGAAATGGCAACTTATTGTGCAGCAACTCCCACAGCACGATCGCAAAGCTGTAGACATCTACCTTGTGGTTGTAATGCTTCTTCTCTCCCTGCCTCAATGTGACAGTGCTGTACAGCTGAACAAAAGCAAAAGAGAGGGAGATAATTACAAGCAACATCGAGTTTGATCTTCACCACCTTCCTTAAACTCTTTCGTTGGTGCCTTGGTGATGTGGGAGGTTTTTTTGGTGAGGAACTGTGGATGTGAGGAACTAACTCTACCAAAAGGTCAACCTTATGATAGAAGACCAATGGATTATATTTATCTTAACACGTCCGCTCACGCGAATGCTTCTTTTTGGCTCGCAGGATTCGAACTTGTGAGCTTTGATCAAACCTGCTCTGATATCATGTGAGGAACCAACTCCACCAAAAGATCAATCTTAGGGTAGAAGACTCATGGATTATATTTATCTTAACAGTGAGAGGGGGGTAGGGATTCTTGTAGGAACACAAGTAAAGCAAAAGGCACCTCGGGAGCCATCCACCGATAAGTTCCTGTTTCAGCGGTCATCATTTCAGTTAATGATTCTTCTCTTGCCAAACCAAAGTCTGCTAACTTGAGTGTTTTGTGGTCTTCTGTCAAAAGCAAGTTATCTGCAATGAACACACAACTAGTAATTAAAGCATAAGCGGTATTTTGAGGAAACTTCTTCTATAATCAGCACAATACACTGGCAGGTTGTATGTTTCACAAATGGACCCAAGCATCTGCAGACAATCCACCATTAAGTTATAGTGCAAGGTATAACAGATTATGAGTCCATATTATAACCTGAATCAAGGCAGAAAACTTGTATACTCAACTACTAATGATACAGAGAAGGCGAAACCTCTGGAACAAGAGAGAAGCAAAATTTAACATGATTTTGAGGTTCTAATATGTCGAAATTGCAATGATCCAAGATGGAAGTTCAATAAAAAGGTGGTCAAAAACGAGCTTGATGAAAATATTATCCAAAGTGTTTCACTGAGTCGACCATACCATGAAAGCATCTAATACCAAGAAGTGTTTCATTGGGTACAACAAGACAGCATTGCCGACCCAATTCAGCGCCTAATAGACAATAATCTAAGAGTAGAAGCATGACAAGATAAGCAGCAACCTATCGGATCGTTAAGTAGCTTAGGTAACTAGAGTGCCATGGAAAACAAGAATATCTGATATGGTATCCAGATTTCTAGAAAGGAACAAGAATACAAGTATGTTCATATGTCTCACTCATAAGCTGGATGAGCTAGATGCCATTGTACTCTATAAGTCTCAATTTCCCATTTCTACTTTTTTATACATCATTCTCAATTGGTTCCTTGACCCAACCAAATCATCAACGGCATCTCATTTTCAAGATAATAGTCCAGAGACCGTAGAGTGAATTATTCGAACCAGCGTTGTTTCCCTTCCTCTAATACTTCTCGTTTATATGATTTTCTTCCACAAGAGAGACATATTATTATTTCATTGCAAACCACCGTTCACATCATTAGAGTATCCTAATTTGACACTAGTTGGAAACCAGAGTAGAAGCACGTCTTTTCCACAATACTTTTGGAAAATTACTAAAACTCTATCTGGCAATTTATGATGATTGGTATGTTTCTGATGGAAATAAGGAATACACAAAGGCTTGGAGGGATGAATAATCTGATTGTATTAAGAAAGGATGAAGAATGGGATACATACAACTTGAAACAGTCATCATCCTTATATAGAACTGATTCTTCTAACTAGCGTGTGAGAAATTCAAAACAGTCTTCAGTTACATAATACAGTGTAATGAATCTGATAATTACTCTAATAATTTAATCACCCATCAATTACCCATCAGTTACATTACTCATTATCCAGATCATAACTCTAGTAAATGACCATAGTTAAGTTTAATTAATTTTCAACAGTTTCTGAAGTTTCTGTCCTGCTTAGTGTTCTAACTTGTACCATGATGCTGATAGTTCCCATCCTACACATATGGTGTTTGCAATGGGAGGCCAATTGTTCAAAACAATAGTGTGTCGTCAAGCAGATTCCCGCAGTGGTTAACATATCTCCACACCCTCGGTCCCCGGAATCTAAAGTAGTAACCTTGTTCTTATGGTGCTTATATCAAATGAATGCTATTGCACATTTTAACAGATCGTGTGAAGAATCCCGGGCTCATTACTAGTGTCCATCTAGGATTTGCTTCAGAAATTCACATATAGGCAGGTCATATTCGAGGCAAAGGCAACAGCAGCCTCTGCATCTACAGGAATAATATGCGTATAATAATTATAAACCATGTATGTCTCTATACATTAGACAATACTCTGATTCATTCACTTCTTTGCAAGGAAGATCAGAGAGATATCCACGGAATGAAACCATAGTAAGTAGGGCACTTACCAGGCTTCAAATCCCGGTGTATGATACCATGACCATGCAAGCATTCCATTGCACGAGCAAGATCGAGGGCAAATTCTATAGCAATTTGTCTCTCCAAGCACTTAGGCCTCATGTTCAACAAATATTTCCGCAGTGTACCGCCCAGCAAAAGCTCAGTTACAACCACCGTTACAGGCTCCTTGCAAGCTCCTATAAACTGTTCAGAGAAAACAACCACATAAACTATATCTTATTGAGCAACAATTGAATTTGAGCCCCCATGCATAGAAACTTCCTCAAACACAGAAAAACATTTAGCATAGGTGCCTAAATAAGTCATTAAAGGGAAACCTTAACCAAGTTTCTGTGTTGAACCCTAGACACCATAGCAACTTCTCTAGCGAACCGAGCTCGTCTTCTGGCAACCTCCTCAGGGGTTTCCCCAAGATTAAAAACCTTTATTGCAACGTTCTGATTCCTAAACCTGTAGAGATGGTAAGAGTCAATTGCAACAAGCAGAGACAAGTCCATACCCAGATATTAACCCAATGATGAATATGAGAGCTATTCAATATAAGTTAAGTTTCACAGGCAAGATATGAATCGGCAATCTAACACGGAGACTTAGTTTGAGGTTATTTCATCAAATGCTCAAAGTAACATGAAACACAACTAGACAAACAATGCTTGAGATGATATGAGGTAGAACAATAAAAGACTGAAAGAAAGATGCATCTACTTACTTTCCTTCATAGACTTTTGAATGGGCTCCTTCACCAATCTTTGGGCCAACGAAGAGCTGATTCGGATCAATCAACCATTTGGCATCCAAATGAAACTCATCTGCTGAATAAAACTCATTCCCAGATTCCATTTCTCCTAAATATTAAGAAATTCAAAACCTATATTCTTTTCCCATACATAACACACAGAACAAGTATATAAGGTCACTAAATAAGTAAATACACTACAATTACAGCACACATGACAAATATACAATGAACAATCCACTGCTAGAAAGATTATGATGGCAAAGACAAGCTCCACAATCTACTAATCTACAATAAACTGCTAGGTTGCACGAAAGCGCAAGCCACATCTCAAACATAAGAAAATGAAGAATTCACAGCAACCGTGGCGTTCTGAATATAGTGACGGCAAACAACAAACCCGAAAACCAAAATGGATCAACCCAAAAACTATTGCAAGAAGTACCCAGTAACCCAAAAACCCCAAAACGAGGAACAAGAAAATCAATCAAAATCCAAGAATCTTTATGCGCTAACAAGAACCATGTCCACCTTTACCAGAAACAGATTGGCAGGGAGATTAGATATAATGACAGCAAACAACAAATCCGTAAAACCAAAATGTGGTCGTCCGAAAAATTATTGCAAGGAGTACTCAAAACCCCAAAACAAGGAACACAAGAAAAATCAATCAAAATCCAAGAATCTTTATGAATTAATGGGTCATCCCAAAAATTCTTGCAAAGAGTACCCAAATCCCCAAATAAGGAAAACGCGAGGGAAAATCGATCAAAATCCAAGAATCTTTATGAACTAACAAGCACCCTGTTCACCTTTTTGATGCACCAAATGGAAAAAAAAAATGCAATGTATAGCTACACATAGCAATTGACTGAGCAATCATTGAAAAAAATTATTTACTTCAAATCATGAGAAAGAGAATTGAACTGCTACTCCAATCAAAGATGACGAGAGTACACTGAAGTACTCAGAGGGGGGCAGTGGGAAGAGATTTGTGGGTGAAAATGAAGATGGTGGGTGCCAATGGGGGAGTAAAACAGTCTCTTTGCACATGGAAATCGGTCCTTCCAAAGAAACGGGATTTGGAAAAGAGACAGGACACTCAATGAGAAGAGAGAGGAGGCTGTAGGACTCTGGACCAGGTCCCTGCCTTTCTGCTCCAAGTTTTACCTTCTCTCATCTCATCCAGTCAATTGGCGGTCTAGAAAAAACACCAAGACCATATACGAGTCAGACATTATTCACGCTCTAAATTTTTAATCATATTTAAATAATTATTATATAATATTTTTACTATTCAAATCTTATAAATGTATAAATTTTCACCCTCCTCCATCTATAACTGTGTATTATCCAAATTTTTAAACTATTCACTTGTTAATTTTTATTTACATTCAAATAATCATAATCGTTACATAATATTTTTACTATTTACCTTCTAAACAACTCTCTAGTGTTGAAGATCCTCTAAAAAACAATTTGTCCCCAGAATATCAAACTTCTTCTCCCTTTTTCTATGCTGATTTTGGTTTTCATAGGTTATGTAACAATTTTTTGGTTTTAATAACAAAATTAAAATAAAATCACGATTAATTGTAGGTTCTATATTATCATTTTTATTTGATAATAAATATTTACACTTTCTCAGGTCAAACAACTAACGAGTTTAGAGATTTACATACGAAACACACTGCATAATAAGCAAATTGTTAGAAGGGTATCAAAAAAATTTTCAAGAAAATCGTTTTAAAGTTCAAATCAGTCGAGAAATTATTCTTAGCAAATTCTATTATGTGAAGTGAAAGTTGAATTAGATGAAAGGAATTATGTGTCATTCATCATTGGTCACGCCTACTTTGATAGTATCTTAAAAAATCAACTCTACTAAAAAATTAATCTTTTAATAGAAAATTTATGAATTATATTTATGTTAGAGCTTATTGTCACTTCCTATTTTAGGTTTGTCTCTTGTCATCTGTGCAGACCTTTCAGTCCATTTGAGCACAATGGGCTGAACTTCGTTGAAATTAGATCTCTTTGAACCTCTCACTTCTCAGCCCAAAGCATTTTTTAGGAAATCCTTGACACAGTTTGTCGTGCATGTTTAGATTACTGTTATCAATATATTTATTGTTTATGTGTATACCTCGAACTTTATTTAATTCAATAAAAATAAATAAACTTGAACGAATTACAGATGAAGAATAAATGAATATTTCGTAAAAAAAACCGAAGGATATGTTTGGATTGTTTCTTCACATTTATATGTCACGGGTTTTTAATATCTATCTATTATACAAAACAGCTCGAAATTTGAATTCTTCTTAAAAAATATCCCAACACATTTGCAGCTATTAGATCGTAGAAATGGGTGGGAATGAATTATAACCGTTGGATTGAAGATAACTATTTATTTTTTTATACTTTTGCATTTACTACTACATTAATTGCACCAATCATTTAATTACATATTTATTATGCATGTTGTTATTCCCTATTAATTAGTTGGCTATAAGATAGGGTGAGGTGATGTGAGATTTTTTTTTTGTAATATTAATATTTTTAATAAAATTAATTTTTAATAATATATTTAATAAAAATTATACGATGTTAT